>JBBYHK010007139.1:0-58742 GCA_038382065.1 Adansonia grandidieri | reverse complement strand
CTTAGCATTTTCCTTAAAGCTAGCAAAATATCTTGGGGAAAATTAAGTTTTCCAGATCTGGAATCTTGGTTAAACAACTCAAATCTTCTGGTTTTGTAATGAAAATGGTCTTACAATTATTCCCTAAATGTTTATGCCTTTTTCTTTAGTCAAAACCTTAAGTGGTATGATCAACAGGCTATTTCATCGTCCTAAACTACTCTGAGGCTGTGCAAATGAGTTCGTGATGCTTATGCCACTTTTTCTCTTCAGTCATAGACATTCGAACGTCAATGACTCGAGTTTGGACCCATAGACATAAAAACAATGAGAGATATCCCATGCTTTGCTTTGTCCCTTGCTAGCTATATAACTATTGCAAATTGAAAAATAACTTTAAAATCCTAAATGATTTTTCATGAATTTTTTTATATTTTTCTATCAAAGCATGTCGAATTATCTTTAAAATGATATCTTATTCACCCCTAGATCATTCCAGATGAGAGAGTTATGATTTTTCAAGTCTAAATTGTTTGACATCTCTAGAATCTGAACATGTATTCTGGTTAGGCTGTTCAGGCCTACTAAATGATTTTTCTAAATTTTTTGAACATTTTTCTAAAAGGTTCATGGAATTCCCTTTTTATTTTTAGAAAGGTATTGCTTGCAATTTTTTGATACTGAACGAGTCTGGGGTGATTTCTCAAATTTTGACATGCCTTGTCCCTCATACGCTCTGCCAGCAGCACTATCAATCCGAACTTGAAAATTTATCCCCCAGAAAGTGACTTTTTGGGGTAGTGGGAATATTTTTAAGATGACCCTTATTGAATTACCTTTCTAACTGTATCTTGTCCACCCTCTAGATCCTTCAAACCAATTTAGAATAAATTTAGGAAGCAAGATAGCATGATGTTGTCCCTTGTTTTCGGTTATGGTCAAAATTGAGTTGTTTTCCTGAATTTCATCTCGAGACATTCGAATGTCTCTGTATCACCCCGATCAGACTCGAGAACATACTTTAACCTCCTATAAGCTCATATCAAGGCGCAAATATATTTTACATCTTTACCATCCTCATTTACAATAAATCTTTTTGCCAAAATCGTCGAATGCCTACCCATTTTCTAAATCATGAAGTTTCATCATCCATGAGGATATGCCAACCCCGACCTTCTGAGGGGATACTCCAACCCTGCTTTTCAAAATTGTCAAGATTAAAAAAAACTTCCTTTGTCAAAATTATTTGTCATCCATGGGGGTACCCTAACCCCACATTTTTGAAAGGATACTCCAACCTTGTCTTTAAATTACAATTATTTTTTTGACCCCCTTTAATATGTCAAATAAACCTTGTTTAATCAAAAAGCCTAGATGCGCCTAAAAAATTATCAATTCGGTTATTCCCAAATAATCGATGCCAATTACGAGATAAATTCTAATAGTCCATTCTTTTTCTTTATCATTGCATTGAATGATCTATGTTATGTTACTCCATTTATTGTCTTACTAACATGATTTCTTTGTGATGATTATTTGCATTCATGTTTTCCACTCATTTCAAATAAAACTAAAGGTAATGTATCACGTAGGTATCTCTCCAGTGCCTAAAATGGAACATTCCATTTTCAAAGTAAAATCCAGAGGTTATTTTTATCAAAAATCTCTATATTCCCTATTTCTCCAGGGTGTATATGAGATAAATCTTTTTCATCAAAACTTGGATTTGTATTTCTATAAGATTCATGCATTGAAAGAAGGTTATATCAAAATAGTGACAAGTTAAGATCGAAAGAATCAAAACCGAAAAAGACACAGCTAGTAAGGTACCGATTTTGGGTGTCGCGAAGAGGTTCATACCTCATCGCGCGTAACCAACTCGCGAACCTAAATGGCAAATCCTTGCATTACGTAGACCATGGGATCAATGTTTTGAGTTTCATAACTAAAAACATAGGTTTCAATAGGCATCCGGTCATGCCAAGCTTGAAACAATAGGTGCAACTCTAAGCATTGGCCATTTTGTGATGGTTATCCGAGACCAATAAGATGAGCGATTCATCTTATAGTCTCCCTTACTATGCCACAAGTCCAGAATCCATATATTCTCATTTTCATCACATTGCCAAAGAAAAGTCTCGATCAAGAAGACATAGCTAGTAAGGTATCGATTTCGGGCATCGCAAAGAGGTTCATACCTCATCGAGCATAACCAACTCTCAAACCTAAACGGTGAATCTTTGCATTATGTAGACGACAGAATCAATGTTTTGAGTTTCGTAACTCAGAGCATAGGTTTCAATAGGCATCTGATCATGCCTATCTCGAAACGATTGGTGGTGACTCTAAGCGTTGGCCATTTTGTGATGGTCATCCGAGACTAATAAGATGAGCGATTCATCTTATGGTCCCCCTCACTGTACCATAAATCGAGAATCCATACATTCTCATTTTCATCACATTGCCAAAGAAAAGTCTCAGTCAAGAAGACATTTCCAAGTTAGGAAATATTTTAAGTCGTATGCACCCCTAGATCTGCGAGGATCCACCCTGAGGTATGTTGTGACATTAGATGGCTGATAGTCAATTTGTTATTGAACAATTGCATGAAATTGAAAGAATGCTTAATCAGCTTAAACAATTTAACATGGAAATGGATGAAACAATTGTCATGTCCTCTATTATAGAAAAACTTCCTCCATCTTGGAAATGTAAGAATTAACTTTAAGGATTATACCTCTAGCCATTGTTGATCAAGGACGTGACCTTACTCCATGCACATGAAAATGAACATCCCATGTAAGTCTTTTAGTCTATTTCTTTTCTTTTTTTTTGAAAAATTACCTTATGATGGTGCATAGGCAATTTTATAGACTAAACAATGGACTTATACTAAACGATTAATTAGAGTTGTATCTTACCATCAAGGAATTTATATTATAATTAGTAATTAAAGTAGAGTTTAATTAACTTTAAATCTTTTCGCTAGAGTTTTATCTTGAATACTATTTATCTAAATAATATCACTTTAATTATAGTTATCTTAGTCCACCTAATTATCATGTAAGCCCACATAAAGTCCAATATTCTCCCACTTAGCCTACAGATAAACTAAGAACTTGAATAGCTGATATTTAAATCCAAAGCTTTAATATGGCCATAAGTTACTCCAACCCAACTCCTACTCAATTAAAAATTGACATAACACAAATCATAGTGATAGTATTCTAATCCAAAGATTTCTTTCCATGTATTATAATTCATGATCATCTCTAAAAATGCACTTTATGAGATATTACTTTATGAATGAGTTTTTTGTAATCATTTAAGATCCAATCGACATGTAACTTTTTGTGCATAAACTTAAACATGTCCATAAACTCTAAAAATATGAAACAATCAAAATTAAAGAAGCCAAAATACATCCTAATAGAATTTAACTAGCCCATTATCATCCATACAAATTTTAAATTGTTTTATCAACAATGCTTAAGTTATGGGAACTGCTATCATTAAATCTGTACTGATGTATTGAATATCCACTTCTTGCTTCTTTACAGAGTCTCTAATAGCAAGATACTTTATATCTATTAACTTGCTATGACTTTCACTTTTATCATTCTTAGAAAAGCATACTACATAAGAATTGTCATAATGGATCTTTAATGGCCTTGTTGACAACTCTAAAACTAGATATATAATATCTCAACTTTAATGCTTGTGTATTACTTTATAACATAATGCCTTTGGCAGCTTTCATGTAACCAAGGCAAGATTAATTTTAATATCTATCATTATAAACCTTATGTTAAGTTTTGTATACCCTACATAAGGCTAGCAATACTAGATGCGTATGGAATACCATTCATATCCTTATTTTCCAATATATTTAGAGATATTTGCTTAAATCGAATTTATCCCCTTTAACAAACTATAGATGAATAGCTTTGCATCTTAAATCTTACCATAACTATCTCTTAATATAGGTTTCTTAAAGTAGACTTAATGTCTTTTAAACCTATCTCTATAAATCTTTTTCCCTATGATGTATGAGGCCTCACCAAAATCCTTCATATCAAAGTTTTGAGAAAAACAAACTTTTGCGTCATGTAACAAAGCCAAATCACTACTTGCAAGGAGAATACCATACTATAGGACTAAAACTATGAACTTACTCTTACTAACTTTAAGGGATGTACAATAATCAATGACATCTATAGTAACCCAACTAATGTCATAACATTATGAAACTTTATATACCATTAGTGGGATGCTTGTTTTAGTCTGTATATTGATCTTTCAACCTTCAGGTTGAATGGTGTATACCTCTTCTTAAGATTTCCATTTAAGAAACTTATTTTCACATCTATGTAACTCTCAATTAGAATGAGCTACAAAAATTATGACAATTCTATATAAAACTTTCTTAAAACTAAAAAGAAAATTTCATGGTAATTAATATACCTTTTGAGTGAAACATTTAGCCATAGTGACCGAGCTAAAGCTAAGTAGAATCATTGGCTTAGATCAAGAGGGCTCAGTCGAACGAATTTTCATTTAGTTCCTCCTCAATCAAAGGGAGAGGTGTCACTTTAAGATAAGCTTTTTTCTCTATCGCATGCTGTTTTTCTTTAACACTCTTACCGATCCCTCTTTTCGATTGGTTAGGTTCACTCTTCCTTTCTAGGATGGGTTCTCTCTCATTTTATGCTTTCTTCTTTCTAGCATGGTAACGGTCTCTCTCTAACCTTATATCCTTCAATATTACCAAATGGTAGTTCAACAAGTTATTGGACTAGATTAATAGCCATCAATTCTATCTCTTTTATCAAACTTTTATGCCAAATTGTGAAATTTTTACTATTCATTGGCTTGTGAAAATGAGATCATTTTTAGGTCTAATATTAAAATTAGAGTTCCATAGGTACACATCCAAGTTATAAAAATATTTGGTTTCTTGCCCATTGGATCTCTTTATTCTACTGTTCATTATACATTTTGTATACCTTTAGTAGTATTTTGAATAGGATTAATGATCTATCATAAACGTTGTTCATATTTGATTATTCTCTAGTTAATTTTGTATTTTTTGAGAAATAATCAAGTCCTATACAACAAATCAATCGAATTTAATTTATTCATCAATAGCAATCTTACGAGAAAAGTCACACCCATTGGACTCATGATCCATAAGAAACCTAGTATTTCTAGCTTTAACAATTATAGATGTATTTGAAAACAATAAAACCTATAGCCTTTCAAGTCAATTGCTAATTGTTTTTATATCCAGTTACCTTATGTTTAAGTTATAAATCTTCACTTTAACTAGACAAGCAAAGCTCTTAAATGTCTTAAGCTAGATTCCAACTATTTCATAATTCTAATAAAGTTCTAAAAACCAATTTAGTTGGAACTTTATCTAAGACATAGATAGCAATTTTAATCCATTAGTCCATAACTTACGAGAATATGTATGATCTCTAACGTATTACATTGTTGTCTTAGCTTATTTTGTGAACCTTTTAGTTTGTTTTTTCTCAATGCATTTAATATAATTGTCAAACTCAAAAGTTTTAAAAACTCTATCATTGATTATCTTAAATTTTTGTATGGAGATATGAAACAACTTTATACCACAACTTAAAGGAGTTTACATATATAAATAGCACATGTTTTATGACCAGAAATCAAATGAACATTTAATAAACTATTCTCACAATTAAGATCCAAGTTGATAATGATAAAAACCAATAAAAAAAATTTTTTTTAAAAAAATTTCAACAATAAATTTAAAAATTAAATTCAAAACTCATTTTTCCTAATTTAGGAATGAAAGAAATTTTTTAAAAAATAAAATTTTGTAAAGTTTAAAACAAATCTTAATTTGCAAAAATGATCATGAAAATCCTTATCAATTTCTTGATAGATGTTTCTCCTACTTCCTTTTGGTTTCTTTGGCTTTATGAAATCTTAAATGGTTATAGAAATATAATTCAAGGGACCTAAGTCCAACCCTATGTATTATGAGGATCATCTCTAAAATGAGATTAATACCAAATTGAGTTTACCTTTATCTCTTAGCCACATTTTACACTTTAGGCAATCTTTCCTTATGTGCCTAAATTAATACAAAAAATGAAGGATTCGATGCCATTTTTCTTTATTGGCATTTTTTTCTTCCGCACCTTTATAACACATTAGCCCTACTTATCATATTTTATCTTAAGTTAGTAGAAAAATGAAACATAGTTTCTCATTTTTTTGATCATTCTTCCAGTTGAACACATATAGTTGAAAGTTCATTGATAGACCATTTTTTATATGTTTATTGCATGGTCATACTCATTTCAAGAGAGTAGTATTAAATTGATAAGCAATTGTAAACAACACATTAGCCCTACTTATCATATTTTATCTTAAGTTAGTAGAAAAATGAAACATAGTTTCTCATTTTTTTGATCATTCTTCCAATTGAACACATATAGTTGAAAGTTCATTGATAGACCATTTTTTATATGTTTATTGCATGGTCATACTCATTTGAAGAGAGTAGTATTAAATTGATAAGCAATTGTAAACACTCCATTTTATCTAGGCTAACATCTAAGGCATCAAGGATTATCATTCGAGGCATCAATGAACTCAAAGAGGTAAGTATGGACCCATCTATTATAGACACCCTATTTTGTCTGAGCCAACATCTAAGGCATCAAAGGTTATCATTTGAGGCATCAGACAAGCATGGATTCATCTACCATTATTCCTGGCTAAGGTAAAGTGTTTGGAGAGCCAAAGGTGCATAAAATTCACATATTTTCATGTATGTATTAGTAAATTGCCTTTATGTATCGATGCAAGGCCTCCACATCTTCAAAATTCAAAAATCAATTGGTTTTATTGATAGAAAAGCAATGTATCAATATATTTGTTCAGTGTATCCATACATTTACCAATTGTATTGATACTGGTTTATGTTGTAACAAAATTCATGATTTTTAGCCAAATGTATCGATACATAAATGAATGTATTGATACAATCATGAATATCGATACATTCACTAATGTATTGATACATTCTAGGCAATATTACTAATTGTATCAATACATCCTATGTATTTTACCTAGTTTGTGCTATTTTTTTCACCAGCTGCAACATTGCCTTAAAACACAAATTTGCCTACAATTTTAGCTCTAAAAATTTATCCAATTTCAGACTTACCTTCATAAAAATCATGTGGATTCTATTTCAGGCCTTAAGGGTTAGATTGTCATATTTTTGAAAGGTCTATTGACATTTCATGTTATAATTTGATTTAATAAAGAGTAAGCTTGGCATTACTTATTATGCCAAACCATGCAGGGCTTTCTTTGGCTACAAGTACACTAGCCAGTCAAATATTCAGAGCTAAACTTATGGTATAATGACTTATCAAATTGTACATGAAAAATGTCCAGAATGTCTACCTTGCTAGGTTATTTTAAAGGCTGAAATATTATGCTATATAATAAACATCTTAAGCTCAACAAAAAAATATAAACACATTCTCACATGCTCTCTTTAGCCAAAAATCATTTATTCCTGTAACTACCCAAAACGGCCATCATAAACCCCCTAAAGAACTTTTTTCCCCTCATTTCTTCTTTCCCACATCCCTTCCATCGATAGAATAACCCTTAAGCTCATTCTTGGCCACTCTTTCTTGCTAATCTATAGTAAAAGAAAAGAAAAAAATGAGTAAGAAATTAATTGGAAGATTGGAGTTTTTTCTGGTTAACAACAAGGTCAAAGTTTTGAAGCTTCTTGGCATACCTCTTATCATTTCTTTATTTATTTTCTTTTCTTTTTTTTTTTTGCTTCATCATCTCATCCTAATAAATCATCTTTATGAAAATCATGATCTTATCCTTGGATGTTCATGCATTTTGTGGCCTTGGTTGTGATAAAATTAAGGTTCTTGATGCTTTGTTGATACCTTGATATCATTTTTTTTTGTGATAACCATGTTTTTGTGCTTTGTTTGTTTTAAAATCTTGTCTTGATGTTGTCCTAAAAATTCCAGCATTCTTGCTTAAATATGTTCATATCATATTTATGTCATCATTTTTATTTTCATTCATGAAACCAATGTTCATGTATCTTTTTGTTCATCTACTTGCATTTTATTATCTTTTTCATGTCTAAATGCCATATTTGATTGATTAAGCATTTCTATATGTTTATTGTCAATAGTGCCATATTTTAGTTCACTACATTTCTATTAAAATATTTGTTTAATGCATGTCCAATATTTGATTTTGGTTAAGTCCATATTAACTTCAATGAATGGGGATTAATGCAGATTTAATGTTTTCTATCAATTGGTCTTCCAAGTCTTAAGGAAAAATCAAGGTTTTCATGTTTGAATTCAAGTCAAATGAGGCCAAATATTCCAATTTTCAAAAACAAAATGCATCTCTTAAGTTTCCTCAAGTTGTTTGCGCCTTGATCTTATGTTTATTATCTTTTGCTTATGACATGGTTAACGAGTTGTTTCATTATCCCATACTACTCTAAGATTGTGCAAGTGAGCTTGTAAGCTATTGTCACTAACTCTCATTTTGCCATGGATATTCGAATGTATGTAACCCGAGTTAGGCTTTAAGAAACCTAAAAAAATTGAAAATTCCCATGTTTTAGCACTGACAGCATTGTGATCATGGCTTGAAAAATCCTTTTCAAACCATAAAAGATTTTTCTATTTATTTGTTATTTTTCCTATAAAGGGAATTGAATTACCTTTCCAATGGTATCTCAATTGCCCTTGGTTATTTTAGATGAGGGACTTATGATTTTTTGAATCTTTGCTATCTAGAACCCTTGGAATAGCTATTAACTTTCAATTTAGGTTATTTGGACCCCACATATTAACTTTCTAGAATTTTTTAAGATCGTTCCTAAGAACTACATAAAATTCCCTTTTTGAAAAGGTATTGTTTGTGATCAAACAATTTCAAACGAGTCACGAAAGATTATTCAAAATTCATCGCACTTTCTACCCTACGCGTGTCACCAGTGCTAAATCAAACCCAAATTCAAAAATTATTTCCTATTTTCTATGAATTTTTGAATATTTTTATATTAATCCTCATCAATTTACCTTTCTAACAATACCTCACTAGGCTTTAAAACCTTTAAATCAATCGAGAAAATAGATAGCATGACCTTATCCCTTATTTTCAACATTAATCAAAATTAATTGATTTCCTCGAATTCCTTCTCCAAGGCATTCAAATGCCTCTAGGTGAGTCAAATCAGCCCCTCATAAAGTCTAAAAACATGTTTTAACCCCTTTTGGCTCGGATCAAGGTGCGAGCATTTTTTTCAAATTTTATCAACCCTATTTTTATCAATTCTCACCTTTTAAATAAAAAATCATCAATTTCTCAAGAAACATAAAAAATGTCATTTTGTTAAGAAATTAACCAAAGTTTGTCATTTTAAGTCTTTTAATCTCATTTTTTCCAAAATCATGAAAAATCAAAATTTTCTCCCCCAGATTTCTCCAGATTTTCATAATCCAAACCCAGCTTCACAACTCAATCAAACAATGAATCCAAACATGTCGAAAAAATTTTTAACTTGGATGTTTCTAGAAAACCAATGATAATTATGAGATATATTTCAATCGATCCTGCCCTTTTTTGTGTGTGATTTATTTTACGTAATATTATCTTATTTTTCCTATGTCTTACTACCTGTTTCTCTTCAAGGTGTTTTTTTTTTTTTTTGCATTCATATTTCCAAACCGTTTTTGAAAACCACAAAGGCAATGTTTTATATCAATATCCCTTCTGTGCTTGACACAAAATATCTAGTTTTCAAAATTAAATCTGGAGACCATTTTTATTGAAAATCTCTATATTTTCCATTTTTACAGGATGCATACAACATTAAAATTTTCATCGAAACCTGATTTATTGCTTCATATGAATTTATGCATAACAAGGATAATATTGAAAATAATGACAATCCAAAACTGAGGAAACTGAAATCAATATAAGACAAGGCTAGATGGTACTGATTTAGGGCATCATAGGAGTGCTAATCATTCCCTATGCATAACTAACTCTCGAGCCCAACCATTAAATCTTTGGACCATGTGATCTTGGATTTGATTTTTTGAGTTTCATAACTCAGAATATTGATTTCAATAGGCATCTAATCATGTCTATCCTAAATGATTGGTGGTGACTTCAAGGCTTGGCCACTTCGAGGTGGCCACTCAAGACCAGTTAGATGAGCGGTTAGTCTTACATCTCCCCTCCATCAAGAGTTGAGAATCCATACTCTCTCACTCCCATCATATTAAAAGGAAAGGGTCCAAGTCAAGAGGACATTTTTTTGTCTAGAATTTTATCATTTCTCTCATATATTAAGTTGTACGCACTTCCCACTTTGTAAGATTTCAAGGGGCATGTTGTGATAGCTTGGTGACTCTACTAGGGACTAATTTAGAGTTCTCAGGGTGTTTTACTTGGTTCTTAGTTCACTCAATTTTTAGTTGTTATTTAACTATAATCCTTCCATTTTTGTCTAATAATCTTTTACTTGTCATGATTTTTGCCTCGTGGCTACCAGGGACTGTCTAGTTTTTAAATAAATATCAATTTGATAAGTGGTAATAAAGGGTAAACAAAAGGTTTGATTTGTTTCCATAACACAAACTGTGCACTTGCATTTTCATTAGGCTCTCATTGAACTCAATAGTGGAAGATTAAGGCCCTAAATGTTAAGAGAAAGTAAGCTATCTGCCTTTATGAATAACTTTTCGCATAGGCATAGTAAGAACTTTTGGGATGTATTATTACCTATGATTCTTGTATGTAACCCTCCACATTTACATAGCTTAGGTGAGGTGTTTGGAGAGTTAAAGGTACGTAAAAATCACATTTTTGAATGTATATATTGATACATAGCCTTTATGTATGGATATAAGTCCTCCACATCATCAAAATTCAAAAATTCACTAGTTGTATCAAGACAATTGGCAAATACATCCACCAAATCAAACTTGTTCTACTAAGCTTACGTTAAGTCTAAGATCAAAGTGCCTTAGTTGTCTTTACTGGATGAAAGAGCAATTTGAATATCAATTTATATGAGAACTAAAACCACATATAGTGAGACCTCTAAGCCAAACCATGTCACATTATACCAAAATACTGCTAAAATGACTTAGACTAAGAACACTTAAGGAACCACTTCTTATTTTTACCCTTATGCTTTGTAGTTACATAGGCAATATTAAATGAACGTTATCACCCATATTTGTCATTTCATGCCCTAAGAGACATCTTATGTGTTATTTCTTTATTGGGGCATGTCATTATGCTGTCCAATTAATGACCATCTTTCAGTAATAAGTAAATGGTGGTAAACGAATGCCATTACTCATAATCCCATTTAAGGCTCTATATCACCTTGAAAAGTGTCATATCTAACCCTAAATGAACCGTTATGTTGTCTGAATGATGGCTTCATTCATACCACTATTAGATGGTGATGAACAAACATCATCGCCTAGCCAGTCAGTATTATCCCCAAGAGGTATTGTATCATCTCAATAAAGGCAAAGCTTCACCCTGACATGCTGTTATGATGTCGATGTGTGCTTAGCTTGTCATGATACTTGTAATTTTGATGCCTGCCCTTAGGCATCATAACACCTATTGTTGGGGCAATTTCTATGATTTATTATCATTTCTATTTTATTTGTTATTCTTGTATATATTATTTTGTATCGTCATTAACCTATTGCTTCTCTTGATTATTGCATGCATCATATCATATAATCATCTTTAGGCTATGTCCTTAAGCCTAAATACATCTCGACAACACATGAAAGGGTCAACATAGGGTACCATCAAAGTGAATGGCAATATCTGAAGCATATCTAGGATAGTTGAAGTAACACCGAGAGAGCTATTCATGAAAAGATGTGGGGACATAGCTCTCTTACTCCAACTCTAAGTAGATTTTAGCTTGTTACAAGCACCTTGCGCAGTTCTGGAATCTAACATATGATGCTTCACTTTTAATCAAGAAGACTTGGTCCTCACTATTGATGAATACAATGCATTACTCAACACCGAAAGGGCTAAATCTCATAAAATCTATTACAAAGCACTGAACCTCCTCCAGTCAAGAAGAGGTTCACATAGATCTTTGGAACCCTAGAGTCTTATGCACTATAAAAAATGCTATTGATGAAGCAGTCCTATAAGCCATTTGTCTCTTATACATTTGCATAGCTAACTTAATTATTTTACTGCTTTATTCATTTATCCATGTAAATAATCGTATTTTTGCCATGACTCACCATCAACCATAAATAAATAAATTATAAAGTCTAATGCAGGAATAGTTATAATAGTGCAAGGGATTCTAAATTTGATAGAGAACATAGAATCGATCATTTCACACAATACAATACTTGCCGTCCCAAAGTGGCCATAGAGAATGATTATCAGCTATGTATCAAATGACTTAAGCAATGTATATAGAGTCCTAAGATCAAATGGTCCATTAATAGGATGAGATACAAGCTCAGATCATGTAAGTCATGGAGATAATGACTACTTTAATGATAAATAAGAGATAGGCGAGTATCTTAGATATAGGAAAAGACTGACTAACCTAGAGAACCATACCACTGTGATAACTCTATAAAATAGAGTTATTTAGTCTCATTATTCATATTAAATTAGCTAAGTTTTAGAGATTTTTATTTAAATTTTATTTATAATAGCATAATTTTATTTATTTTTAGTAGTTTTTAATTTAGTATTTTTTTTACTTCCCTTATATTTTAATTGCTTAGTTATTTAGATACTTTCCATATTTTTGTAGGTCAAAATCCCAAAGGAGTTTCCAAAAGTGCAACAACTTAATCAAAAAGTAAAGTGGACTCAATCAAGGAAAGTGATTAAGCTTGGCAATTTCAAAAAATAATATTTTCAAGTTACTTAGAGACCAAGTTTTTACCTTTAAGATTTTGTCTATAAATAGGAATCTTAGGATTAGACTTATACAATAGAGACAATCTAGATATTCTATAGTTTTATTTTTCTTTAGTTCTTGGAAGAGGAGAGAAGCCACCATAATATTAAAGAAGCTAGAGAGATTTGGAGAAGTTGGAAGATCAAAGCTCTAGCCAATCTTAGTTTTCTCCTTCTCTTTACTCCTTTTATCTTTCTTGTATTATTTACGTTGGTGAAACTCCTAGTTTTAGATTTTATATAGTTATTATGAACTAGATTTATTTTCCTAGGGTTGCAATGGAACTTAATATGTAATTTGAATTACTTTCTTTTCTTTTCTTGATTAAATGATGTTTGAGTTGTTTATTTAATCTTGTTCTTAATGCTTCTAATTGCATGATCACTAATTAGATTGATTTGGTAACCTTAACGAACTTGAGAAAGGGAATTTTGTGTTTAGACCTAGATTCAATGAAACATATTTCATATTCATTTATGAGGATGAATTGATCTACATGTTAGATAAGAATATACGAACATGCCACATATAACCAAATTAGAGTCTAAGCTTAACGAGTTTCTTTTAATTCAACTTGCATAAGAATATAGTAAATTGATTAAGAGAGATTTTTTTTAGACAAGCAAAAGATACTTATAAATAAATTAAAACTCTAGGTTAACAACTCATTATTATTAGTCAAGATAAGAGAATAGAGTTTTATTCAAATAAAGTATTGAGAGAAATTGTAATCTTAGGCTTCTATTATTTATTGCTTTATTATTATTATTATTATTATTAGTAGTAGTAGTAGTAGTAGTAGTAGTAGTAGTAGTAGTAGTAGTAGTAGTAATTTTTAATCGATTGTTTGAATGAGATTAAGTTGTTTTAATTTAGTATCAATTCCTCGTGGGATCAATACTCTACTTTATCACTATATTAGTCGTTGCGATACGTGCATTTGCGTAGTTAAATCCAACAACATACTAGCAGTATTGAAGCTATATAAGAAGAGACTAACCAGGAGCAATAGCCTAATATAGCATCTGCCCTGCCAGCACCACCAGTAATCTACCTAAACCCTACGGTGACAAATTAGTTTATTCCCAAGTTTTAAGGGGCGAATAGAAGAGTTTTTCTAGCTGATCCCATAACTCTTGATCATGATGAGCAACAAAATGTGAATGGCCTGAAATCTGTAACATCTACTGACAACACAAGTAAATATCAACTTCTGGATAAATTTCTCAAAGCTATGAAGGGAAGCAATAAGTTTAGAGCCACTGACGTGAAATCTCTATTTTTTGAGTCACTTTTATCATCCCCCCAAAATTCAAGACACCAGACTTTGAGAAATTCAATGAAACCACTGAACTTGCTATGGGTATCCAGATATACCTTAGGAAAATGGCTAGATAAGAGAAGGACGAGAAGCTTCTCATACACTACTTCCAAGACATCTCGACTAGGGCAGCTGTAGACACTTTATTTTATCTGGGCCAACATTCAAGGTACTATAAGTCATCATCTAAGGTGCCATAGAGGTCACTTAGAGAAGATGGGTTAATTTTCCACCATCCCTAATTGAAGTAAGGGGTTCAATGAGTCAAAGGTAAAAAAAATCTACCTTTTTTATGTTTGTCTTGATTCATGGGTGTGGGGTATTGTTACAAGGCTCCACATCATTCAAATTCCAAAATCTTGCTAGTTGTATCAATAACAAAGGGTATGGTATCGATACTTTAAGAGTGGTATCAATACCAAGGATATTTGTATCAATACAGAGTTATGTCATGGATAAAATCATAATTTTTGGCCAATAAGTATCAATACAAGAGTGCATGTATGGATCCAGCAAGTTTGGTATCGAATACAAGTTACTGGTATTGATACAATTTAAAGTATCAATACATTCTAGATTTTTTGCTCAATGTTGATACAAAGCTCAATGTATCAATACACAAGGTTATTTTTGGCCTAATTCAAGACGTTTTTCTCCCTTCGTACATGACTTTAAAACTCAAATTTGGTCATGACATTGGCATGACAGCATTTCATAAGAAAATCTGATTTGATAAAGGATAAAATTAAGATTACTCATTTAATTAGCTAATGCAAGGTTTTCTTTGCCTACAAGAATCAAGATTAACCAATCAAATGCTGAAAGGTTTTGCATTGGTACAATGAGTCACAATGGTGTACATGCCAAAAGTTCTATGTGCCCCTTTTGCTAAGTCATTTTAATGGCTGAAATCCACCAGTATATAATCCAATTTTCTTACTCAGATGGAAAGGGCTATAATACATTTATACCAACCACTGAAAACATTTGATCTCCCAAATACTCTCTTTCTATCACTCCCTTTCCACCTTTCCAAAAACCCTTTCAAAGCCTCTCATTTTTCTCATCTTTACCCTAAAAACCATCCTTACCTTAAGCAAAAGCTTTTTTCTTTTGACTTGTTCTTTGCTAACTCGAAGCAAACAAGGGGAATAAAGTGAGCCCTACAATGCTTGGTTGCTACTCAAGTAAGGAACTAGGAGTTATGGTCTTCGTTAGGTATAATTTTCATCGCTTCTTCATCTTTTTTGTGTTTTCTTCATCATCGCATTAGTGAACCTCTATGTTTCTATGACCCTATTAAGGCTTCGATGCATTATAATGGCTTTGTTTCTTGTAGTCCTAAGATTTTGATGACCTTTTTAGTGCCTAGATGCTGTTTGGATGAACTAAAATGCCATATTTGATTAGGACATTAAAACAACCCTTGCTCATGTATTTTTGCCATGTTTTTCTTCATCTCAATATGCTCATTTCATGTGTAGATGGTCATTCTAGTGTTTTAATCATCACCATGCCATTGAATGCATTTTCACCATGACTTCTTTGTTAAAATGCATGGATGACTTCCTATTTTGACTGTTTGCTTATGTTTGATGTTTTCACTCAGTTTAGTTCATCATATGTTGTTAAAATGCCTCTATGATATTTACAAATTTCTATTTTCACAAGCTTCAATCAATGGGGATTAACATGGATTTAATGTTTTCAATAAATTGGTTCTTCAATCTTGGAGATATATCAAGCATAAATGTTTGGAACCATGGCCTCATTAGGCTAAACAAATTTTGCTTTAAACCCCTTACAAGAACCAAAAACTTTTCGAGTGTTGCTTAATATCTTGTTTTAATCCTTTCATCATGACTAATGATGTGGATAGCAAGCAGTTTAATGGCCTACTCTTTGGGAGTTGGACTAGTTCATTACTCCATTATTATGGACCTCAATGATTGGACATTTGAATGTTTGATACATTAACATGTGACTAAAAAAGCCTTAAACTCGAATAAGACCCCTGTTTTGGTATTGGTAACATATTTATGCCAATTTGAAAAATTATTTTTGAACTCCAAACAATTTTTTGGAATTGTCTAGCATTTTTTCTTAAAAGGGCTTTAAATTACCTTTCTATCAACACCTTGCTTGCCTCTAGATCATTATGGTTGTGAGAGTTATGATTTTCTGAACTTTTGCTATCTGGAATCAATGATTATATTTTGTTTTGACAATTCCAACCCATCAAACAATTTTCTTAGTTTTTTAAATATTTTTCTTGAAGATTTCATAAAATTTCTTTTCTAAAAAGATATCCTTTGCAATTTAATGATTTCGAATGAGTCCCAGGTGAATTTTTTAAGTTGTAGCCCCCTTCCTCCTTTATTGTTGTTAGTGCTGGCTCAAACCAAGATTCAAAAATTAATTCCCCTACAAAATGATTTCTTTGATTTTTGGAATATTTTTACATTAATCATTGCTGAGTTGTTGTCGCAACATGGCCCAGATACAAATCCTGACTAGCTCGACTTAAAATGGTGAATGTATCCCTTTCTTTCTATATTTATCTATATGTCATTATTTTCTTTTATTTGGGGCCATATTATTATTATTATTCATTTTTCAAGTCTGGGGACTGAGTTTTTAAGATGAATCATTAATCCCAATTAATTCTAAATAGTCGTTATGAATGGCCATTTATTTAGAGTCGCCACCAATCTTATTTTGGCCAGGTGAGATTGGACAGCTATCGGAATTTATATTTTAAGGATTACGAAACCCATAAAAACAAACTCTGAGGTCTACACTCATACTAGAGATTGCATTAAAGGATTCAGGAGTCTGTTACAATCATAAGTAAGGATCAACCTTCTCATGATGCCCAGAAATTGATACCTTATTAATCATGTGCTCACATAAATTTTGATTGTTTTTTGGTTTCAATATTTAGTATTTAATTATAATTCCCATAATATTTTATTAAACAAATTTGTTATTCCTAGAAAATCAAGTTTTAATGCTTTTGGAAATATCAATTTCTTCCATACCTTCTCGGAGAAACAAGAGAACATGAAGATTTTTATTATTCTCTTTCATACCCTACTAGAAAACCTGTGGAGTACAAAAGGTTTTACTTTTATGAAAATTATCCCGACTTCCTATTTGAAAACGATATCTTGCTATTAAAATAACTAGTAAAATTTCACACATATTCTAGTATGAATCTTACGTATTAATTTAATTAGGAGATATTGCCTTAATTATAAAAATAATTTAATTATTAAAAATACAGACTCTATGAACTAGAAATCACTTGATATGATGAACCTATTCTCAAATTGTACTTTTGATATGAAAGTATAGTAATCAATTAGGACTTGGTTTTAACACAAAATTACTAAAATGCCCTTGGGTATATCTTCAACATTAAAGTATCTTGATAACCTTAAAGGACATGAAAATGATTATGGAAGGTTGAACCTATCCTAAATCACATTTTTGGCATAAAAGCACCCGAATGACTGCCTAGGACTCGATTCTAGTGAAATTACCAAAATACCCCTAGCTATACCTTCGACATGAAAGTATCCTAGTAACCCTAAAGAACATGAAAATGATTAAGAAAAGTTGAACCTATCCTAAATGTACATCTTTTGCATAAAAGCACCCCGATGACTACCTAAAACTCGGTTCTATTGAAATTACCAAAATGTTCTTTAGGTATACCTTCAACGTGAAGTATCTCGATAACCCCAAAGGACATGAAAATGATTATGAAAGGTAGAACCTATCCTAAATGCATATCATTGGCATAAAAGCACCTCGATGACTACCTAGGACTCAATTGAAATTACCAAATGCCCCTAAGGTATACCTTCGACATAAAAATATCCAGTAATCCTAAAGGACGTGAAAATGATTATGGAAGGTTGGACCTATCCTAAATGCATATCTTTGGCATAAAAGCACCCCGATGACTACCTAGGACTCGATTCTAGTCGAATTAGCAAAATGCCCCTAAGATATACCTTTGACATAAAAGTATCTCGATAATCCTAAAGAAGAAGAAAATGATTATCGAAGGTTGGACCTATCCTAAATGCACATCTTTTGCATAAAAGCACCCCGATGACTACCTAGGCCTCTGTTCTAATGAAGTTACCAAAATGACCTTAAGGTATACCTTTGATGTAAAAGTATCCCAGTAACCCTAAAGGACACCAAAAAGATTATGAAAGGTTGAACCTATCCTTAATGCACATCTTTGGCATAAAAGCACCCTGATGACTACTTAAAACTCGATTATCATAAAATTATCAAAATGCCTTTAAGGTATACTTCGACATGAAAGTGTCCTTGTAACACCAAAAGACATAAAAATGATTATAGAAGGTTGAACCTATCCTAAAAGCACATCTTCAGCATAAAAGCACCTCGATGACTACCTAAGACTCGATTCTAATGAAATCACCAAAATGCCCCTAGGGTATACCTTTGACATGAAAGTATTTTGGTAACTCTAAAGGACACGAAAAAACAAGTAATGATGATTTTTACTTTAAATAGGTACTTTGGATGACAAAAATGACCTAAAGTACAAAATTACTAATGAGTCCTTAAATTTCTCAAAATTAGATACTAGTCTTAAATTGACTAAGAAGGGTAAATTTTTTTTGCCCAGAATACCATAAATAGGTAATTTAGACTTTAAAGTAACTTAAAATGCAAAAATGCCATTAAGCCCCCTAAATTTTCAAAAAATTTTGCATTTCGTATCCTAATGGAGAAACAAAAAAATACTAAAGGTTTTAATATTTTAGCACCCCATCAGACGACTAATGGAATGCAAAAAATATTTAAAATAACCTAATTGGATGATTTCATGCTAAAGAGGACTATTTTGTCCTAAAAAGCTAGATTTCCCTAAGGGTCCCTAAACTTTTTTATTTTACACTTCAAAAATGAATTACACTTAAACACAAATTTTTAGGATTTTTGGAATATTTTTGTACTAATCATCATTGAGTTCCCTATATAATGATATCTCACTCACCCCCAAAGCCTTTAGATGAACCTGAAATAAATTCAGGAAGGGCAATAGCATGGTGTTATCCTTTACTTTTAGACCTAAAGTTTAACTCAACTTCTCGAAGCACTTTATCAAGATGTTCGAATGTCCTAAAGCACATCTGATCTACTCCCTATGGAGTCACATACTATAATGCAAGTCCCCTAGGCTTAGATCAAGACCAAAACCAAAAACAAAAATTATTCAAATCCTTAGTTTTAATTTCTAATATACTCTTTTGCTAAAAACATCCTTTTTCTCCATAAATACCTAAACTTTCATAGATGGGGATACTCTACCCTTGTCTTCCAATGGGATACTCTAACCCAACATTTCACAAAAAATTCAAATTTTCTCTCTCTTAAACCTATTTGGCCCTTTTAATTAAAATCTTCTTCTGAAAATATGTAAAATTTTCACTTTTAAGGATACTATAACCTCACTTTTTGAAAAGATACTAAACCTTGCCTTTTACTCAAAAATTCAAATTTTCTCTTCTCGAACTTCCTCAAGTATCATAATCAAAACTTTCTTTCTAAAATATCTAAAATCTTCAATACTGGGGATACTCTAACCCTATCTTCCAATGGGACACTCCAACCCTACTTTTTAAACTTTATTCAAAATCCAAGTACTCTCTATCAGACTTTCTTGGGCCTTTTAAGTAAAACTTTCATTTCCATTCTTTAAGTGACCACTAAGTCCAAATGTGTCTCAAAATTGTCATTTTGCTTATTCCTCAATAATCAAAGATAGTTACCAAATATATTCTTACCATTCCTCCTTTTATTCTTTTGTGTTCTTTTTTATGCAATGTTATTATATTCTTTTTCGTCTTACTAACATGTTTCTTTTTAGTGATGACCATCGTGCATTCATATTATAAAATCATTTTTGAAAATTATAAGGCAATGTTTCATGTCGGTATCTCTCCAATTATTGACATGGAATATCTTGTTTCCAAAATTAAATCTAAAAATAATTTTCATCGAAAGTCCCTATGTTCCCTACGTCTTTAAGGCGCATATGTGATTTAATTTTTTCTTTAAAACCTGAATTTATGATTTTATACAAAAATCCATGCATAAAAAAAAGGATTATATTGAAATATTGACATGTCAAAATTGAGACATAGCTAAATGGTATTGATTTCAGGCATTATAGGGGTGCTAATCCATCCTCAAGCATAACCAACTCAAGAACCCAGCCAATGAATCTCTAGACCTCGTAGACTTTGAAATCAGTGTTTCCAATTTTGTAACTTGAAATATTGTTTTCAATAGGCATCCAATCATGTCTAGCCCAAAACTATTAGTGTTGATTTAAGGTTTTTGACCATTTTATGGTAGCCATCTAAGATAAGTTGGATGAGTGATTCCTCCAATAGTCTTTCCCTTGCTAGCATCTCATTGTGCTTAATCCAAATCCCAATCAAGGGATAACCCAAAGGCAATTCATGACCATATTCTTGAAATTCCTTTTAAGTTGCACACGTCACTGTTTGGGTAATCCAAGCGGACGTTGTGCCCGTGTAAGGCCACATCACAATAATTATTAATCATAATGGATAATTATCATCTAAATATAGGATCATTATCTTACATCCTCTTACTCGGTCCAATGATCCAATAACATTAAACTTTAATAGCATAAACATTTTAGCATGTAAAAATTAATAAATCTTTCAATAATGTTCATCATAATTACGATATTTAGGAGCGAAGGAAAGAGATGGGCAGGGGCCTTGCCCTCTTCTTTTCTAAAGTTTTATTAGTTCTTTATCATTTTGTTTAAAAATTAAGGAAAAATTATTTATGGCCCTCCCAAAATTTTTCTTGTTCCTTTAAGAAAGTTTAATTTAGTCTTTTCTCGAATTTTTTATATATAATAAATTTGATAATCTTTTTTAATTAATTATTGTTTTTAGTATTTCTCATTCCATGCTTATAGAGGAAAAACAAATAAAAAATTAAACCAATATAAATGATCTATTTCACTTATTTTTTCCCTAAATATATGTAATTGTATAATTTTATTTTATACTATGAAAATTTTATATATTTTTGAATTAGACAATAGATTTTTTGGACATTGAAACTTTATTTCTTATTTAATTTTTTTCACATGCAACGTGAATTATAATATTGAAAAATTAAAAAACTTAATTTCATTATAAAGAATTTATATATTTTTAGTAAATTTAATATCTTATATGGCATTGATATTTACTATTTTATATTAAAATTGTCCATGGACCGAGTCAGATTAATTTAAGACATATCCGGGCAACAAGTTATCAGAATACAAAAAAATTATAAAATAATTGATAAACGTGGCAGCTAAAATAAATCAAACAAATCAATTTGAGACTCCTTAAACAGGATCGTCTTACATGATCTTGATAAATCATTAAGATCAAGAAACCTAAAGAACTATTCAAGATTCAAACATAGCTCAATCTTGAGAAGTTATTTAATGATTCCATGGTTGAAGAACACATACATTGAGCTTGGTTGTCGTAAACCTAGCCTATCCAAGAGTCTAGCCTCTGATGGTTATCCACATAGGTGACCTAGAAAACCTTCAATAAGGAATAGACTTTGTTGCTGGGAGTCATGCTAGTAACTTAGATTTCAATATCTTCCTTTGCACTTAGAAGACTTGATTCAATAATCAAAACGATATGAAGAAAACAAATTTTCTCCGAAAATACTAAGATTGAAACAACTACCTTATGAATTCTAGGGAAATCACAATCCAAGATTTCCAAAGGTCTTTTGGTCAAAATGTTAAACCTCTTTATATCTATATAGGATGAAAATCAAGGGTTTATATAACTAGGGTTTAAAATTTTAATTTTTAAATTACAATTTTGCCCTTAGCCTATGTAAACTTATTCAAATTGGGCCTAAGTAACTATTTCTTGTATTAGACATATAAGCCTAATGTTAATTTAATTTTTGCTAATCATTAAGTGTAACCTGTTAGGCCCCTATCATATTGGCAATAGATATAAAATAGCCCAATCAAGAATATTTTATATTTATAGACCAAGATTGGCATCTAATAATGCATCATGGCCACCCAACTTGCAAGGAGTGTCAATATGGTTTTGACAAGCCCTTCAGTGTTTAGTATCTCAAAGTAATAAATATCCTTTTAGCATATATCATGATATTAGCAAGAGCATGGTTTAGTGTCTACTCTTAGCACATTCCATATTAGTATGCAACCCCTATGTGTTAACTCTATAATCAATATTTCCTTAGCTAAGAACTTTGAGTTAACATGGGCCGAGTAAATGTAAGATGTGTCCCATCATATCATTTAGGGTAATGAATCTTCTCTAGACCACTATTCACCTACCATATGATGCATACAAATCCAAAACCACTCTACCATAAGCATCCATCTATTAAGGATCCATTCATGATGGAATCAAAGCATGACACTCCTCATATAAGATGACCTAATGTCATAAGTCTAGGGATCACTTACACTATTGACACATAGAATTATTTCCCTTGACACTTAAGCGAAATATCAAATGGAACTCTCATAATGAGTCATGTTCAATGAACTTGTTACCATTACAAGAACCTATATGATGTCATTAAGTATCTTTATACTTCAACTTATGAGATCAATTACATGTATCATATGAATAAAGGCTTACATATGCCAATCTTTATGCATTGTCAATGCCTTGTCTTGACAATATGATGACCAGGAACATTTATAGAAACATAGCTTTGATGCATAGGGATCTCATAATTATAACTCTTTACAATTCCCTTGCAAGGCCAATATGTTTCATAGGCTTTATTTACGTAAGATATTTATAACAATTCTACAATTAAACCTTAGGGATAAAGAAATACCTTTATAACATTAATTAAATATAATGTTTGATTACATAAAATCACTAAATGCTAATGCCTTACAAGCCACGATAATTAGCTTTTAAGGCTGACACTAACAATACCCTACTAGCACTGAAGCCAATCACCCATATGTCTAAGTCCCACACCCTCCATTTTACAATCATGTTTCTATTTAGACAGAACTTTAGTGAAAGGATCAACTAAATCCTCTTTAGTGTGTACTCATTCCAACTAACATCATATCTCTCAATAATGTCTTTAATAAAGTGATATCACCATAATATGTGTTTAGATTTATGATTGGGCCTTGGTTCATTAGCTTGCATTATGGCTCCATTGTTATCACAGTAAAGTAGTGCCAGATCTACAATGCTTGGAACTACACCAAGCTCGATGATAAACTTCTTTATCCAAACTGCTTTTTTTACAACCTCACATGCAAAGGTGTATTCGAATTCAGTTGTTAAGTCTGCAATTATAGCCTGTTTAAAACTCTTCAAAATAACTATAACAACATTAAAGGTAAATACAAAGCCGTTTTATGATTTACTATTATCCTAATTAGATTGGAAACTAGCATCTATATAATCCCTTAGATGGAGTTTAGCCTCTCCATGGATTAGAAAGATATCCTTGGTCTTTCGTTAGTATTAAGGATATTTCTTACAAAAAGCCAGTGACTTACACCAGGATCACTTTGGTATACTTAGAGTGTACAATACATTTGGCCTTGTACATAGCATAACATATACAATTGATCTAATAGTCGAGGCATATAGGATCCTAATCATTCGTGTCCTTTCATATGATGCTTTAGGATACATCTACTTCAAGTAATACAGGCCATGTACCATAGGCAGGTTTTCTCTCTTAGAGTTTTCTATGTTAAACCTCTTTAGCCCAGAATGTATGTTGCTTTTCCCAAATCATTCATGAAAAACTATCTAGAAAGCCATACCTTACTGGCTTGTAACATCAATATGTCATTTTTATAAGAATATGTCTTCAACATATAGCACAAAGAAAACATTAGCTTGCCCATCACCTTCTTATAGATACATGGATCATTATGATTTTTTTTTAAGCCAAATTCTTTAATTGCTTCATTGAAACTAATAGTCCAACTTTTTGAAGCTTTTGTCACCCCATATATGGATTTTCTCAGTTTACACACTTGATTTGGATTTAACTTAGACATAAAACTATTAGGTTATGTCATACACACTTTCTATTGCAAATTCCTATTGAGGAATATAGTTTTTACATCCATCTATCATATCTCATAATCATAATATACAGCTATAGCATAATCCAAATGGATTTTAATAATCAATGCCTTCTACTTAATTATAACCTTTTGCCACCAATTTGGCCTTACGTCTATACGTTGCCATCTATGTCAATCTTTCTCTTAAAAGCCCATTTACACCCTGCGTGTTTATCTCTTTGGGTGGATCAACTAGAGTCCATACTTGGTTGACTTCCATGGTATCCATTTCAGATCTCACAGCATTAAGCCATTTTTGAGAATTAGTGTTAGACATAATTTTCTCAAAATTGGTAGGTTTAGTATCATAGGGCAAGCTTTCTCGGTTCACAAGAAATTTTATCTCTCTAAGGCCTACCTGATCCTACTAGATTAATAAAATAGTTATATCTTTTGAATTTCAAGTTAAACATCTGATGCTTCAACCGTTGGCTCATGTTTCGTAAGAATGTTTGTTTCTAGTTATTTAACTTCTTCAAGATCAATTTTACTCCCATTGGACCCTTCAACTAGAAACTCTTTTGCTTATTGGGGCTATAAAACTTGTATCCTATGTTTTCTTTAGAATACCCCAGAAAGTTACATTTGACTGACCTTGCTCAAAGCTAATTAATCGCAAGTAGTGCATCTCCAAATACTTGTGTAAGATAAATTTAGCTTTTATCTTCTCATATCTCTTATGGTGTCTTATCAATAGATTTGGATGGTGAGTAGCAGTTTTTAAGGCATATCTTCACAAGGATATCAGAAGGTTTGCTCTAGACATCATGAAATAAACCATGTCTAACAAACTTTAGTTTCTCCTTTCAGACACTCTATTCTATTATGGAGTACCGAGTGGAGTCCATTGTGATAGAATCCCATTCTTAGTTAAATGATGCTAGACATCTTAACTTAAATATTCCCTTCCTTGACCAGATTTAAGATCTAGAATACTGTTGCGATTGTGTTTCTCTACCTCATCCTTATACCCTTTGAACTTTTCAAAAGCTTCAAACTTGTATTTCATTAAGTACATATACCCATACCTAAAGTAATCATTGATAAAGGTAATGAAGTAAGAATACCCATTTCTAGCCATTGTATTCATTAGTGCACATACATCTAAATGTACTAGGCCTAAAAAATCTATAACTCTATCTCTTTTACCAATGAAGGGTAACTTGGTCATCTTACCAAAGAGAAAACATTTACATATTCCATATAATTCATAATCAAATGATTTTAGATAGCCTTGTTTGTAAAACTAGGTTATCCGAGTCTCAATAATATAACCAAGTTTATAATGCCAGATATAGATTTTACTTAAGTCATTACTTCTGGTTTTTTTCACATCCATATTGAGTAAAGGCATGTCTGGATCCAATACATACAACCCATTCTGTAATGAGGTCGACCCATAAACTATATCATTTAGGATGATTGAATAACTATTGCCTTTCATTTTAAACTTGAAATCATCCTTCATAATGAGGTATGAAATTGAAATGATTTCTTTTGACAATCTAGGAACACAAAGACATTCTTTTAGTTCCATGGTCATGCATATAGGCAATGATAAGGTACAGTCTAATGGTAGTGACCATAGCTTTTGATCCATTACCATTGTCCATTCTCAAAATTACCTTAGAGCCTAATTTTTTGTTATTCTTTAATAGGCTTATGTCATTACATAAGTGTGATCCATATCCTGAATCTATTATCCAAGATGTGTAGACACCGAATTTCATTCAAGCCCCTTCCCTAGTAGTCTTGAGATATCTGAGACTGAGAACCTAACAGCCATCCAAGTAAGGGTTGACTTCCTCATGCGGAATGGGCATTTTCAAGACCTATTTGATCATATCTAAATGGTCACTCAGGCACATGATCGAAAAATCACCATTTCAAAGGTTGTAAAAAACCAATCTCGAATAAAAAAGATGAATATTAAGGTAAAAAATTAGTATTTAAATTTATTCTTTTCAAATTTTGAAATCCATTTTTACATACGATGTTACGGTCAAATTTGCCATTTTACGGATTTTTTAAGTTTCTTTGGAAAATTATTGGAGTTTACTGTTGTATATTTTTATCGATAAATGTGTAGTATTTACGTTGATACGCACTCTAAAAAATTAAAAATATTCAATAAAAAATCTTTATTGGCCTTATGTACCATGAGGTGTCAAGTTGTTAATTTTGGTGATTAATTTTGAATTTTTCACAGTACTGCCTATGTCATGCTCAAGAAATTTTTCCTAATAAAATTTGTTTCGGATTTCAGATATTCATTTTTATTATTTTTATAATTTAGTATTTTAAGTGATATGTTGAATTTAATTCTTTTTTATAAATTTGAGCATATTTTAGAAATTTTTTTGTTCCAAAATATGAACTTTTTCTTATCTTTAAAATTTTTCTATAAAATTTTTAGTGCTTAGAATTTTAACTATGTCCACACATTTCAATAAAATAGCTTGAATAAAGTTTTTTGAAATTTCAATTCATTTTTATTAAATATCAATTTTCTTTCATAAGATTTTTCTTGTAAAATTTTATGAGTTGAAATTTTTAATTATCTTTTTCTTGCACGTAAGCTATCTTAAAAGTTCATTTTGAAATATTTATATGAAAATTTTATTAATTTTATTTTTTAATGGGCAAAAATTTATTTTTCCATTTCATGGGCCTTGATAATGGACCCAATAAGCCCATTTATCTGCCCAATAAGCCCATTTTTATTTTTTAACAAGCCCAAAAATCATATTTTGATTAGATTTTTAATTAAATTTATTTTGTTAAATATTATTTCTTGAAAACATAATTTTTAATTTTTAATTGTTATAATTTAATCCATATAACTTGTTTTTATCCAATTTAGATTTTTTTTTTCTTATCTTATTTTATCCTAAAAAATTCTAGAATTATTTTAATGACTCATGTATGGTGATTCATGCAAAATGACAAACTTGTTAATTAAGCTTTATCAAAAACCAGGAAACATCTAAAAAATTTTAAAAAAAAATCAAAAAACAAAGAAAAAAAAAAAAAACAACAACACTTTCAACCAAGGGGGATTTGAACCCCCATGGCCAATTCTTCTCCTTATAAATAAAGGGGAGGATGTTCATTTAAGAAAAAAAGAATGCTTCCATAAGCAAAAACACTAAAATAAACACATAGAAATTTCAAGTTTTTCAAGTTTTTAAGGTAAATTCACTTCAAAAACTTGTGATTTTTGTTCATTTCAAGCATGTTTCATCCTTTTAGTGAGCTTGGTGATTTCTTGTGCTCATGGATTTTGATCCATGTTGAAAGGCCATGTATGAAAGCCATGATCAAAGTTTCTTGATTTTTTTTTGGTTATATTTGATTTTTATTAGCAATAAGTTGATTTTCATCAAGATTTTTTGTGCTTGTTAGTAGAATTTATGTATTTTCATACGTATATATTTTTGTACTATTTTACTTGGCATTTTCATGTTGATTTATGTTGATATTTTCATTATTTATAATTAATTATCATGATTTCATGCATATTTAAGCTTGATAAAAATTATGACATGTATTTATATTAATATTCGTGAAATTATGTGATGAAAAAAATTTGTTTTTGGTGATTCTATGGGCTGGCCGAATATGATGATGGCCCTTGATGAAATTTTCATGCATGATTTTATTATGTTTTGGATTTTTTTTAATATTTGAAACTTGCAAGGGCCTCAAAAAATTTTTCCAAAATTTTTAATGCCTTGGAAAGATCTTTCCATGCTTGGGCGAACCTATCAAGGCCGATTTAGTGATGTTTATGATTTTTTAAGCTGTTTAGTAACTATAAAAAACTCAAGGACTAAACTGCAAAATTGAAAAAAAATTATTCCAAGCCCATTCTTGCTTGGTCGAATGCTTCAAAGACCTTTAGGGGTGTTTTTCATTCATTTTTAATATGTTTAAATGCATTTCATACATTTTTAGCCTTTGTAATTTTATAAAGTTTAGGGCTTGTTCACAAGAATTGCAAAATCTTATTCCAAGGCCAAAAGTGTTTAGCCAAATGGTTCTTGTGATATTTAGTGAATTTTTCATATTAATTTTGATATGTTTGATATTTATTTTGTAATTTTTTATCCATTTAAGGATTCAATTGTAAAATTAGAAAGTTTGGGGACCTTTTAGCAAATCATTGCATTTTAGGGCTAGATGAGTCATTTCCACATCAAATTACCCATTTAGGGTATTTTAGTCATTTAGGAACTTTTTTAGCCATTTTAAGGTTAAAATGTAATTTTGAAAAATTTAAGGACCTATTAGTCACTTTTGCATTTTAGGTCATTTTGATATCCAAGTTACCTATTTAGAGTATAATGTCATTTCGTATCATTTTCAAATTTTTTAGGGTATCGAGATACTTATATGTTGAACATGCACCTTAGGGGTATTTTAGTAATTTATCTTAAAACTTATATGTGGAAGGTACATAATAGGGAATGGCTCATTCTTTTAAGAAGTTATTGAGTCTTTTAAGGTTACCATGATACTTTAACATCAAAGGTAGACTTTAAGGACATTTTAGTAGTTGATATTAGAATCAAGACCTATGTGATCACCAGGATACTTATATGTCAAAGGTGCATAATAGGAATAGGTTCATTCACTTATGATATCATTGAGTCCTTTAGGCTACCGAGATACTTTCACATTTAAGGTATACATAAGGACATTTTAGTAATTTACCTTAAAACCAAGTCATTTAAAGTTACAGGGATACTTTCATGTTGAAGGTATACTTTAGGGGACATTGTGGTCTCCTCAATTGTGGTCTCTTTAAATAACTTGGAGTCTTTAGAGTCTAGTTTCATACTTTTTATCGAATCGATCTTAGAATAAATTTTATTATTTTTCATAAAATTAAAATTTTTGAAAATTAAGACAATGTCTTCAAGTTAAAGCAGTTCACAAAATTTTTTTCAGTATATGAGAAAGGTTCTACGAATTATTTTAATAATGATATATCTTTTTCAAAATGAAAATTGGGATTTTTATAATTTTGTAAAAATAACGCCTTTCGTATTCCTTCGGCCCTTTGGTGGGGTGTGATAGATATTTTAGATTTTTAAAACCTTTCATATTCCTCTAACTTTCCAATGGGGTACAAAAAAGGTAAGGACAAAAACTCTTGTGTTCTTTCGATCCTCTAGTAGGGTATAAAAGATATTCTGATTTTTAAAAATTATTGAAAACTTGATTTTCTCATACAAAATAATAAATTTATTTTACAAAATTTATTTCGATACATGGGAATTTGATTAAATACTGGATATTGAGATTCAATAAAAATTAAATTTGATGTTAACACGTGATTAATAAAGTATTGATTACTGGGCATCATAAGAGGGATTGATCTTTACTTGTGATTGTAACTGACTACTGGACCCTTTCAAGTGATCTCTAGTATTTTCATAAGCCTCGAAATACGATCTCCGACAGGTGACCAATCTCATCTAGCCATAATAGATTGGTGGTGACTCTAAAATGAATAGTCATTTGTTACAACTATTTAAGGTTCAATCAAATGAGCAATTCATCTTGATGACTCAAAGCTTAAAAATAAAAAATAATGATATATGTATATGTATATGTATATGTATATAAAATAAAAAAGTATTGATATATAGATATATATATATATATATAGGAACAAGGGGTGCACCCACCTTCTAAGTCTAGCTGGTTAGGATTCATATCTCGACCATGTTGCGAAATGAGATACTATTAATAGTAAAATAGTTCAACTCAATCATGTTAATGTGGAAGTTAACAACCTTTCTTTAATTAATAACTTTTCTCAGTTTAGTGTACTAGTGTAAACATTTTAGGTTTATGTCATCTAATATTCCTCACAATGCAGTTAATATAAATACCATTATCAACTACGGAGTATAAAATGAGTATTAATTAGTTATTCACATATTAAACCGATAATGACAAGGTATTAAATCTTTATTTACCTTCCCACTAATTTAATGAGATAATAGCCCTCACTATTATTCGAAATCTTTTCAAGGTATTTCTAGTGGGCTAGGATCCCTTTTAACATGTTGCAACTGTAAGTGACTCAACAAATTACAACAAGCCTAGTTGGGTAGGTAACATAATTTACTAATTGCATCTCTATCTAACTCCCAAATCAATTAGATGGGCCTAAATGCATCACATACATTTCACCTAACCATCACCTTTAACATCATATGGTTAATTGCAACACATCCGAACATACAACATAAGTTGAGTAGACCCATTACTCATAATTCACGCCATTCGAGCAGAAAAGATCTTAAATGCCTAAAAAAATCAGCCTCAATCAAAACTCGGGTATCTTATTATGAACAATGGAAGGCATCTTTATCATGCAAACATGTGACTAAATATTAAACGAGGGATTTCATTTGTTCATTTTAAATTTTATTTAGGGTCTCATCATATTTACATGCATAGCATTTATAATATCACATAAAATAAATCTACTATCTTGCACACTACTTGGATGATTATGGACTACTATCTAATGCAATTTCCTTGAGCCATCAAAGGACATTGATTGGTTAATTCCAAGGTGATTACATACAAAGTCTTCATAAGCTTCTTGCAATCTTCTGGGCTTCATGGCACCTTCACTTGGATCTCCATCTTTAGGTTACTAAATCTTTCCTAACTAACCCTAGTTTTACCTTATGTAATCTAATTACATTTGTACTAAAGAAACCTTGAGTTACATTCAACGAGAATTAGGTAAGCAAAATTTTTATAACCCAGAGAATAGAGATAAGGGAAGATCCGTAAACCCTATTTAAAAATATTGAACGTCGATAAACAATTAACTATACATCCATTATCATATTGGGCCTAGTACATAATCATCCCATACATCATTCCAATTAACAATTATGAATATCTATATATATATAAACATGTGTTTTAAATTCAAGTTACCAATTTTTTATGCTTAAATAAGTGATCTATATTTAATTTAATTAAAAAAATAATTTTCTTACATGATTAACATTTATTCTAATCATATTAAAATAAATCCTATTACAAACAAGATTAATAATTTAAATTAAATATATATTTCAATTAATCAAATAATTGAATTTTAATTTCATGCTCATTAAATTATCCAATTTATATCTTAAACAATTTAAGAAAAACAATACAATTGTATAGTTAGGTGTTTGATAATGTGTAAGAGTTTTAACCTCTTAAGAAGGTGTATTGCACCAACCATGCTAACTTTTAGCATTTTTTTAATTAATTTTAATTTAATTTTAATTCAATCTAATCATATCAGATTTTAAATCTCAAGAAAATTAAAATTGGAAGAGTTCTACTCCAAGTACAATAATGGTGGCATAAATTTGTAAAAATCCTAGTGTAACTAAGACTTTATCCCATGCATGGCTATCTTAGCCATCCTACTCTAATTCAAACACTATTGTCTTCCTCACACTAAACCTCTAAAAATATAGCAAATTTACAACAACTCTTTGTTGCCATTGATGCCGCACCAAGATTCAAGGAAGAAAACAAGATATTGCAAGCTTCAACCACACATAGTGCACCCATTTTAGCCCAGAATTGAAATGGTTTCAACTCTGATTTTAAATGGATTTTTCCATTAAGTATTATGAACTTTTCATGACACTTTCAAGATGAAAAAACAAGGAAAAATTGTAGCAATGGCTGCCCAAGAAATCAGCCACATCAAAAAACTGAAATGGATCCAACCTAGCACTAGTCAACACCAAATTGTCAATCGATGACTCCAATATTAATTTAAATAAATAAAATAAAATTTTAATTACTTAAAATTGAATAATAAACATGAATTAACAAGCTGGAAATTTAAAAACAAAAGAAACTATTAGGAATGCCCTAAGGATGAAAGACATTTTGATGTATTTTATTAGTTTAAACTGATTATTCATATTTATATATTCAAGCTTTCATTATATCATTGCTATTTCATCCTTATTTAGATTTACATGTAAAATTAAATGTAAACAAATATGGCTTATTGACTACTTGTGTTTATACCATTAGAATGTTGCATAAAATGTACTTTATATACAGGGAGATAACATTTTAAGGTAAGTAGTCTAAACTAATAGTCCATAGTCTATAGTGTTAATATGAGCAATTAACTCATGTTAAGACTATTATGTCATCCAAATCCAATTTGGGAGATGGCTTGTCTTCACCATTTACGTAGACACCTAATTTCATCTGGGTTTCTTTTCAATAATCTTGAATATCTAAAATCAAGAACTTAACTGCCATCCTCATTAGGAGTGATTTTGTCAGATGAATAAGATATTTCTAATACCTTTTTAGTCATAATTTGAATAACTGTAAGTTCACTTGACAGAAAAAGTCATATTTTGGTCTCCAATTTCGAATGTACAAGATGAATATTTAAGAAAAATTATTTTTAAAAGTTGCTTGTTAAAATTTTGAAAATCTATTTTTGTAGATGATATCATGATCAAATTTTCTATTTTTAGGGATTTTTCAAGATTTTTTGGTTAAAACTGAGAAATTCACTATCGTATATTTTTACCGACACCTATGTGGTATTTATGTCAATATGCACTCCAAAAAAATCAAAAAACATTCAAGGGAAAATTTGTATTGACATTTTATACTAAAAGGTGTTAAGTTGTCCATTTTTTTAATTAATTTTAAATTTTTCATAGTACAGTGAGTATTATACTTGTGAAATTTTTCCTAATAAAATTATTTTGAATTTTAAATTTTTATTTTTAACATTTTATAAATCAATATTTTGGATAATATGTTTTATTCAATTCATTTTTATAAGTTTTAATGCATTCTTTGAAATTTTTCAATCCTAAAATACAAGCTTTCTTTTAATCTAAAATTTTCGATAGAATTTTCTGAGTTTTGAAATTCAAAATTCTTTAAATATTTTCATTTAACTACCATTAAATGAGTTTTGAAAAATTCATTTTATTTTTTAATTTTTTGAATTTCTCCATTTTCAAGATACAGAGTTTTCTACTCTGTAAATCTTTTTCGGGGAGGAATTTTTTGGGTTTAAGATTTTTAAAATTCATTAAATATTTTCATTAAATTTATATTGAATCAGTTTTTTAAAAATTCAATTTATTTTATGAGTTTTGCATTTTATTTAAATAGCAAATTTCTTCTATAAAGGTTTTCTCGTAAAATTTTACGAGTTTTAGATCTTAGTTGTCTCATTTTTTTTCTTTCTTTCCTGCACATAATACCTCTCAAGAATTTTCATGTATAGTTCAATACTTGAAATTTTTATAACAAAGTTTTATTAATTTTAATATTTTATTTTGGGTACAATCTCTTTAATGGGCCCAAAACTTTCAAAATTTGCAAATAGACCATTTAGCCCAATATTTTCTCAACAAGCTCAATGACCTTACCAAGCCCATTTTCTTGATTTTCTACCAAGCCCATTTCATTCTCCAAAAGCCTACTAAGCCTATTTTAATCTCTAATTTTCCAACAGAGTCCACTAACCTTATTCTTTTTTATTTTATATCCATTATTTTGATTCAATTGTTTTTTTTTTGGAATTTTGATTAGAATTTTTATATGATTAAATTCTTAATTGGATTTATTTTATGGAATTTTATTGAGTACATGAATTTTAATTTGTTATCATTTTTTTCATGGAATTTCCAAGTAGGCTTTTCATGTACCTTGATTGCATTTGTTTCTTTGCTTCCAAGATTATTTCTACTTGTAAATTTATATTTTAAATTTGTTTTTACATAATTAATTTTATAATTTGATAATTTAGTTACATGAGATTTAATTTTGTTAGAATTAAGTTCTTTTCTAACTAATTTGGTTTCTTCCTAACCAATTCCATCAAGTTGGTCAAAACTACCAAATGATCATCATGCCACCTAAACTAGCATTATCATGACAATAGGATGGAGGCTTGTAAGAAAAGATGATAAGGATATGGGCTTATGACACACCAATAATGATTTTGAACCTAACAAGTTAACCAAATAATAATTACACAAAATTCTAAAAAAAAAAAGGAAAAAAGCATGGAAAAACAATGAAAGTTTTGGCCGAGGAGGATTTTCATCTTCCTTGGCCGAATTATCTTCACTATAAATAGGGGAGGATGATTTTTCATGGGTTTTCTTGGTTTTTGGAAGCAAAAAAAAAAAAAAAAGAAAAAGAGAGAGAGAAAGCAAAAAGAAAAAAGAATTTAACTTATTTCAAAAGCTTTCAAGATAGTTTCTTCTTGAAAATTCATGTTATTTATTTCATCTTCTATTTTTATTCATTTCATTCTCATCTTCTTGAATTCTTGATGGTAGTTCCATGATCCTTAATTACTAAGGTGATTAAGCTTAAGCTATGGCATATTTCATGCTTTAAAAGCTTAGCTTGGAACCATGACCATTCTTTTTTTATTTTTTATTGTTGTTTAAATTTCATTAAAATCATATTTTCAAAGTTTAAATGTTTAAATCATGTTCATATGAGTTAAAATAAATTTTAATGTTGATGGACTTCACGAATCATACATGGTTATATTTAGCATTTTTTTATTTTTATTTTACATCTAGTTTGTAACTTCTCTTAAATGTTAATATTTTGAGAATTTTTGTTGTGTGTTGAGCTTGGCAGTATTCTAGGATGATCTTAATATCCATTTAGGTCTAGTTTTAAGAAAAGTGAATTTTTAGGGGTTGTTTTGTTAAATAGTTGAAATTTTGGAGGATTAAATGCTTTTTTTCTTTATTTTAGGCCACTTAAGGGCTGTTTTGGTTCATGGCAGCATTGGTAGGGGCTGTTTCACAATTTTCCATTTTTTTCAAACTCATTTATGGGTGTTTCCTAGCTTGGTTGAAACTTATAACGGTCAAAAATGTAAATTTTCATTTTTTAGGCTATTTAGGGGTATTTCTTGTTTGGGCAAACCCTTAAGGACCATTTTATAATTTTTTTTAAAAAAAATTCTAAATTTATTTAGAGGTATCTACATGATTAAGTCAATTAGGTAATGGCTAGAAAATAGAAAATTATAATTTTTAGGCATTTGGGGGGTATTTAACAATTTTAAAAAAATTTAGGGACTTAGCAACAAATATCATAAATTTTTTTTTTGGCCATAGGTGCTTGGCCAAATCATCCTAGAGTCCTTAGGTGAATTTCTCATGTATTTTGGATGTATTTTGGATGTATTTTGATGTGTATTATGCTTTTTAAATCATTTAGGGATCAACTTGCAATTTTTGAAAAGTTTAGGGACCATTAGGGAAATCTAGCATTTTTAGGTCAAAATAGTCATCTCTAACATGAAATCACTCACTTAGAGTATTTTAAATATTTTTAGGATTCCATTGGTCCTCCGGTGGGATGCTAAAAATATGACATCCTTTAGTATTCTTTTAGGTTCTCCGTTAGAGTACAAAATGTAATTTTTAAAAAATTTAGGGACTTAAATGATATTTTTGCATGTTAGGTTATTTTAAAATTTAAACTTCTCATTTAGGGTATTTTGGGGGAAAAAAATATATTTTTAGCATTTTTAATAATTTAGGATTAATATTTAATTTTGAAAAATTTAAGGATTCATTTAAGCCATTTTTGTAATTAAATTACTCATTTAGAGTAAAAATCATCATTACTTGTCTTTTCGAGTCCTTTAAGGTTGCTAGGATACTTTTACGTTAAAGGTACACCTAGGGGCATTTTGGTAATTTTTTAGCCAACTCCTAGGTAGTCATTGGGATGTTTTTATGCTAAAGATGTACATTTAAGATAGGTTCATCTCTCTATGATTCTTTTTAAGTCATTTAGGGTTACCGGGATACTTTTACGTTGAAGGTACACCTCAAGGGCATTTTGATAATTTCATTAGATCCAAGTCTAAGGTAGTCATTGGGATGCTTTTATCCAAAGATATGCATTTAGGATAGGTTTGACATTCTCTAATCATTTTCGTGTCTTTTAAGGTTATTGGGATACTTTCATGTCGAAGGTATACTCTAGGGGTATTTTCATAATTTTTTCATCGGGATGTTTTTATGCCAAAGGTGAATGTTTAGGATTCAAATGACCTTCTAAGGTCATTTTAGTGCCCATAGAGGTACCAAGATACTTTCACGTCAAAGGTATGTCCTAAGAGCATTTTCATAATTTTCCTCACCAAGATGCATTTATGCCAAAGGTGAATGTTTAGGATTCATTCAGCCTTCTAAGGTCATTTTAGTGTCCATTAGGGGTACGGGGATACTTTCATGTCGAAGGTATACCTAGGGGCATTTTCATAATTTTCCTCATCAGGATGTTTTTATGCCAAAGGTGAATGTTTAGGATTCATTCAGCCTTCTAAGGTCATTTTAGTGTCCATTAGGGGTACCGGAATACCTTCACGTCAAAGTTATACCTACGGGCATTTTCGTAATTTCTCTCATCGGGATGCTTTTATGCCAAATGTGAATGTTTCAGATTCCTTAAGCCTTCTAAGGTCGTTAGTGTCCACTAGGGGTATCAGGATACTTTCATGTCGAAGGTATACCTAAAGGCATTTTTGTAATTTGTTCATCGAAATTCTTTTATGCCAAAGGCAAATGTTTAGGATTCATTCAGCCTTCCAAGGTCATTTAAGTGTATATTAGGGGTACCAGGATACTTTAATGTCAAAGGTATACCTTAGGGGTTTTTTTGTAATTTTCTTCATCAGGATGCTTTTATGCCAAAGGTGAATGTTTAGAATTCATTTAGCCTTTTAAGATCATTTTGGTGTCCATTAGGGGGTATCGGGATACTTTCATGTTGAAGGTTACTTTAGGGGCATTTTAATAATTTTGCTAGAACCAAGTCCTATGTGACTACAAGGATATTTTCAAGTCTAAGGGACACATTAGGAATAGGTTCATCATTTTATATTGTTATTGAGTTTTAGGAAGTTTTATAAATATTTTCAATAAAATATAAAATTTTCTTTTTAGAAAATTAAGACAATGTCTCCAAGTTAAAATAATACATAGAATTTCTCCTAAAATATGAGAATGGTTCTATAGATTATTTTGATATCGAGATGTCCTTTTCAAAATGGACATTGGGATTTTATAGATTTTTACAAAAATAATAATAAAACCTTTCGCATTCCTCTGGCCCTCCACTGGGGTGCAAAAGATATTTTTAATTTTAAAACCTTTTGTGTTCATCTGGTTTTTCATTGGGATATAAAGGAGAATGATAAAAAGCTTTCATGTTCCACTTGTCTTTCGATGGAGTACGTAAGAGATTTTGACTTCCAAAATTCCAAAACCTGATTTTCCTAATATAGAATAATAAATTTGTTTTAATTCGAGAATCCATAATTAAATACCATATGTTGAAACCGAATAAAAATTAAGATTCAAGTTAACACGTAATTAATAAGGTACCGATTTTTTAGCATCACGAGAAGGTTGATCCTTACTTGTAATTGTAACCGACTCCCGGACCCTTTTATATGATCTCTGGTATGATCGCAGGTTTCGAAGTATATATTCTAGGGTTTTGTAACCCTCAAAATACAAATTCTGGTAGGTGACCAATCTCACCTAGCCCAAATAGATTGGGGGTGACTCCAAATAAATGGTCATTTCATAATGACTATTTAAGGTTAAGTCGAGTGAATGATTCATCTCAACCACCCGGTCCCAAAAATAAGAAAATGTCAATAATGATATGGCCTATAGAAATAGAAGAATATAAAGTAGTGATACATTTAAGAAGTATAAGAGCAAAGGCCATTTAAGTTGGGCTTGGTCAGAATTCGTATCTGGGCCACGTTGCGACAATCTAGAGGAGGTTGACTCCTAAGTAGAGACATAGATATATTACCTAAAGGTAGTAATATATCAAACTAGACCAAAGTACAATTAATCCATTAATCAGTCCATTTACTTGGATTAGTTCACTTTTGACATTCATTGCCTAATTACATTAATCTTAAGTAATTTATTTACTCCATGTGTATAATTTGTACACTTTGACATTCCAAAGGCTAAAGCATCTTGAAGTAATAAGCTACTAGACTAGCTTGTTGGGCATATGACTTATACTCGATGAGAGCTTTACTTATAGATATGGAATCACAGCTCCTATAAAGAGTTAAGGTTATCCTTTTAAAAAGTATTATACAGGATAGTGAAAATGGACGAGGCCTCGGTCGTTTATATGTCAAATAATAAATTGTTTACATGTGTTGAACAATTATTTTCACATAGAGAGTATAATAAAACTTTAAGATAAGGTGATAAAGTAGGTAAAACAAACTTTTAACCTTAAGTTGATCAAAGATATCATCTGAGGGTATTACACATATGAAAAGGTCATTGCACTAAAAGGCTAGTTATAAAGCTTACATAATACGATATATAATCGAGAATGCAATCTCAAGTCTTTAGTAGTATGACTTTTAAAGTAATAATTGTTTGCTATAGAATAATTAATATATAGATTATTTGAGCCTAATTATATATGTCCAATTAGTCCCTTTACTAGCCCAACATAATTCCTTAACGGACAGTTTTTGATCAGAAAACCCAAAGTCAAATGATTCTCAATATAGTAAAGTGATGAATAAGAATTTGCTTCAGTAAATAAATAAAAGATAACTTTTAGTGTTATTTATTTAGAATATATATTTAATTTGATTAAATATTTATTTAGACAAGAATTAGTAATTTAAATTAATTATATTTATCTTCTAATAAATATAGGAACTAATTTAAATTAAATAGATATGAGAAATTAATTTAATTATGTAAATAATTAATTTAATACTATTAAGTCTTGTTTAAATATTTATTTATAAATTAAATATGAATAATATTCTAAATAAATTAAAATATTTTATTTTATTTTATTTTTTTAATTTACGATTAAAATTAATTATTTTACTATAGTTAATTTTATTTTTATAATTAGTACATAATTATTCTATTTAAATAAAATTGCCATGATTTTATTTTGAATTAGAATTAGAGCTATGAAAAATTATCAGGTCAAATAAAATTAATAGTTTAATTAGAAATAATTAAATATTCGGATTAAATGAGCTAAACTTTATAAAATAAATTAGGGAAATTATATAGATATATTTAGGCTTAGCCAAAAACTTGGTGGACTCCTATGTTAGGGTTGGCGCCACATATTAGGGTGTTATGGAGGTAGTAAAATAATTATTTTAATTAAAATTAAAAATTAAGGTCACCCTGCTACTTAATATAAATAAAAGGTAGCACCTAAGGTTTCAGGTTAGACCATTTTTGCCACCCTTAGGGTTTCTAATCACAATATCTAATGATTTTTAACCAATTAGCACAAAGGTGTCTTGAAGAAGAATCAAGTCGTAGTAATCCAGAGTTGATAGAGACAAAAAGTGCCCCCACACTTTACCATCAAAGAATTGGAGAATAGTAGAGAATGCTAGTTGGTTGAAGCTTTTATACAAATCTAGGAATTATTGGATGACAACTTCAGATCTGCAACTAAGGTAATTGATTATTTTGGTTTTATTATATACAACAACATGATTTAAAAAGATCTGATTTAAAATTTTTTTAAATTTCGCCATGTAAACTATTTTATTATTCCAACAACACCAATTTTCTTTAATTTTTAAATTCAAGAATGGATCAATATAGCAATAAAACAACAAATTCTTTAGTTGGTAACAACTAAAACACAAGATTAATTAAAACCATACAAAGAGGCTCATGATACCACTTGTAAGAAGTTTCGGGGTAGCAAGTAATCATATTACAAAAAAACTATAAAATAATTCATAAACATGGAGCAAAAACAAATCAAACAAACCAATCTAAGACCCTCTAAACAGGATCATCTTGCATGATCTTGATTAATCTTTAAGATCAAGAAACCTAAATAGCTATTAAAGATTCAAACAGACATCAATCGTTAGAAGTTTTTTAGCAATTTCATTATCTAAGAACACGAACAACAAGCCCAGTTATCATAAACCAAAGTGATCTAAGTGTCTAGCCTCTAACGGTTATCCACATAGGTGACCTAAAAACTTTTAATAAGGATAAGACTTTATTGCCAGAAGTGGTGCTAGTAGCTTATATTTCAATAATCTTCCCTTGCACTTAGAAGATCTTGATTTAATAATCAAAACAGTACGAAGAAAACAAATTTTCTCCAAGAATACCAAGATTGTGCCAACTCCTTTAAAGATTTTAGGGAAATCACAATCTAAGTTTTCCAAAGATCTCTTGGCCAAAATTTTAAGCCTCTCTACATCTATATGGGACGACAATGAAGGGTTTTATAACTAGGGTTTAAAATTTTAATTTTTAAAAAATTATAATTTTTAAAAAATTATAAATTTTGCCCTTGGACTATGTGACCTAATCAGGTTGGGCCTAAGCAACCATTACTTCTATTAAACATACAAGCCAAATCTTAATTTAATTTATACTAATCACCTTTAAGTGTGTGATCCATTAGACCCCATCATATTGGCAACAAATATAAAATAGCCCAATCAAGAATATTTTATATTTACAGACTAAGATTGGCATCTAGCAATGCATCATGGCCACCTAACATGCTGGGAGTGTCAATATGGTTTTGACAAGTCCTTCAATGTTCAGTATCTCAATGTAATAAATATCCTCTCATCATATATCTTGAAATTAGCAAACGCATGGTTCGATGTCCACTCTTAGCCTATTCTATAATAGTATGCGACCCCTATATGTTAACTTCATAATCAATATTGTCTTGGCCAAGGACTTTGAGTTAACGTAGGCAAGGTACATGTAAGATATGTCTCATCATATCACTTGGGTGATGAATCCTCTCTGGACCACTTATTCACCTACCATATGATTCGTGCCATACCCAAAACCACCCTACCATAAACATCCGTCTATTGTGGACTCGTTCGTGATGGAATCAAAGCATGACACTACTCATATGAGATCACCAGGTGTCACAAATATAAGGATCATTTACGCTACTGGGCCAAGAAAATATTTCCACAAACACTTAAGTGAAATGCCAAATGGAACTCTCATAGCGGGCTTTCAGTGAACTTGTTACCATAACAAGTACCTATATGAGGTTCTCAAGTAGCTCTATACTTCAACTTATGAGATCAATTAGATTCATCATATGCATAGAGGCTTACATATGCCAATCTTTATGCATTATCGATGCTTTGTCTTGACAATATGATGACTAAGAATGTTTTTAGAAACATATCTTTGATGCATAAAGATCTCATAATTGTAACTCTTTACTATTCCTTTGCAATGCCAGTATGTTTCATAAGCTTTATCCCCATAAGAAATTTATATCAATTATAAAATTAAACCTTATAGATAAAGAAATACATTTATAGCATTAATTAAATATAATGTTTGATTACATGAAATCCCTAAATGCTGATACCTTACAAGCCATAAGATTGGCTTGCAGAGCTTGCACTAATAATTAAGCCCACATAGAAAAATTTTTACCTGCTCAAAGTTAGACTTGATTCGAGATGATGGATAGCCTGATCCTTGTATATCTTAGCCCTCTCTCATCACTATTTCTGACTTCACCCATGACAATATTATGGCAAATCACTAAAAGTGGAATGTAAGGCGATCGTACATTATTTGAATACATACTTCCTTTTATAAACCACTACACTTCTAACAAGCATGAGGTGTTGGAAAAGTACTTGTCAACATGCATGCTTTCAAAAGGAAAAAAAAACATTAAAGAAAATTAATAGAATAATTAAGAACATAAACGTGGTAAGCTAAATACATGACGCACATTTGCATAGCCTAAATTTGAAAATTTCAAAAATTAAATTGACAAATTTGAAGATGGCATGGTACTCCTAAAATGCACACTTTGCTATATGTGCACAAGAAAAAGCAACAACACAAAAAGCAATATAAACCTAGGCACACAAGCACATCAGAAACAAATGAAAAATCACTTAGAAGGCTTAACATGAAAAAAAATTGTAATAAAAAAGGAAAAAGGCAATCACCTGGAAAATTTTACAGTACACTCTTAAATATAAGCTTCCCATCAGCTTAGATCAAAAATGAATGAAAAATCACTTAGAAGGAAAGCTTAACATGAAAAAAAAAATTGTAATTAAAAAGGAAAGAGGCAATCACATGGAAAATTTTACAATACACTCTTAAATATAAGCTTCCTATTAGCTTAGATCAATAAGAGCCATTTGATGAAAAGCAAATGATTTGAACTGTACAGAAAAGCAAATGATTTTAATTGGTTTACCCCATCATAAATATTTAGCAATATTTTTTATGTAACTTTGTAATATTTTTATGTAACCCGGTAATGATTTTATATAATTTGTTACATACAAACATTACCCTCAACCCATAATATATATAACATACAAACATTATTCACACTCTAATGCTTTATATAAATTCTAATATGTATATGTAACTTCGATAATTTTTAGTAGTAATTCTTTTTAACAAATAAAAATAAAAAATTATTATAAAGTTAATTTTTTATTAATATAATATATTTATGTCTAATATTAAAAATATTTTAATAAAATAAAAAATAAATTTTTTATAATATAATTATTACTAATATACCCCTATAAATTATTAAACTGAAAAAGTATGGAAATTATGTTTCACTTCAAAAATTACTACAAAAATTAATTTCTTACATATGTAATATATCTAATAAAAATGTGAAAGCGAAAAAATTATTCTAAAAAAGAAAAAAACAATTATTAGAATTATTAATAAGGAGATTATAATTACAATTTAACCATGCTTTTCCCTGTTGTTGCTCTTCTATGCTATTTTGCTCTTGTGCTCATGGGAGAGTCAGTTCCCTTGGTGTGGGAATTGGCTTTCCCATATATATAAATTATATATATATTATATATAAATTATATATATCAAAAATAGTGTTTAGAAATAATAAAATATTAAAAAATATTTTTTATTAAATCCTAAGCTACTATTTAAAAATAACAAAAAATAAAAACTATTTTATATTAAATCTTGAATTATCATTTACAAATAATAAAAATAAAAGTATATTTTATATTAAATCTCAAATTAATATTATATTATATCTATTATTATATATAATATGTTATATATATTATATATAATATAATATAATATATATTATATATTATAATATTTATATGTTAGGGATCGGCTCCCTTCGTAAGGAAATCGACCCTTCACAAATTATATATAATATATATAATTATATATATTACATATAAATTATATATATTAAAAATATTATATTAAATCTTGAATTATAAAATAATCTCGAATTATATTAAATACTGGGTTAATATCAAAAATAATAAAAATTCAAAAAAATTTAATATTAAATCAAATTACTTTTTAAAAAATTCAAAATAATCAATATTATACATATTATATATAATATATTATATAATACATATATAAAATCATATACAATATTATAATAATAACATAATGATATATTATATATTATATAATAAATAATAAAATATTAAAAAATAATTACTATTTAAAAATAACTTCATATAAAAACTATTTATATTAAATCCCAAATTATTTTTGAAAAAGTTAAAAATAATATATATTATATATAAATTATATAATATATTATATTAATATATATTAAATAATAATAAATAAAAAAGATTTGATATTAAATTATGAATTACTATTTAAAAATAATAATAATTAAAAATATTTTATATTAAATCTTGAATTATTATACAAAAATGATAAAAATAAAAAATTATATTAAATCTCTAATTACTATATAAAAAATAATGACAAAATGTACGAATGACTATAACTAAATGTACGACTCACCATAATTATTACTAATATACCCAAATAAATTACCAAAATAAAAAAATGAAAAAAAATTTCATTTCAAAAATTACTACAAAAATTAATTTTATACATATATAATATATTTAATAAAAATAAAAAATAACTTTCTTAAAAGAATGTTTTACATAATACATTATAGATTTGGCAATGTTTTTATGTAAAATTTGTAATATTTGTATGTAATAAATTACATATAAACATTACCTTCAAAGATTCCTTACACAAATACATTACATGTAGCACAAATTACATATAAACATTATATAAACTGTAATATTTATGTGTAATTACTGTAATATTTAGTTGTAATTTTACCAACTAAGAAAAAAATATAAATTTTACATAAAATTAATTTTTTCTTAATATAATAACAATTGTTAGTAATATACCCAAATAAATTATTAAACTAAAACAATATGAAAATTTTTCACTTCAAAAATTATTACAACAATTAATTTCCTACATATATAACGTATTTATATATGAAATAAAAAAATTGAAAATTATAGTTAATTTCCTTCTAAGAATATTTTACATAAATATATTACATATATAATAATATATTTATATAATCTAGTAATATTTATATATAATTTGGTAATGCTTGTATGTAACAAATTACTTTGAAGATTCTTTATACACATACATTACATATTTCAAAATTTACATATTAACATTACGTAAATTATAATATATATATATAACTTCTGTAATGTTTAGTTGTAATTTTAGCAACTATGAAAAAAATATAAATTTTACATAAAATTAATTTTTTTTCTTAATATAATAACAATTGTTAGTAATAACCCCAAATAAATTATTAAACCAAAAAAACATGAAAATTTTTTCACTTCGAAAATTACTAGGAAAATTACTTTACTACATATACAATGTATTTATATATGAAATACATAAAATTATTTTGAGAAAATTATAGTTAATTTTCTTCAAAGAATGTTTTACATACATACATTACAAATATGGTAACATATTTATGTAATCTGGTAATGTTTTATGTAATCTGGTAATGTTCGTATGTAACAAATTACATACAAATATTATTTTTAAAGATTCTTTACACATATACATTGCATATAACATAAATTACATATTAACATCATCTAAACTGTAATATTTATGTGTAATTTCTATAATGTTTAGTTATAATTTTACCAACTAAGAAAAAATATAAATTTTACATAAAATTAATTTTTTTTTCTTAATATAATATAACTGTTAGTAATATACCGAAATCAATTATTAAAGTAAAAAAATATGAAAATTTTTTCACTTCAAATATTAGTGCAAAAATTAATTTCCTACATATATAATATATTTATACATGAAATGAAAAAATTTTGAGAAAATTATAGTTAATTTTCCTTAAAAGAAATATTTTAAATAAACATATTATAGATTTGGTAAGGTTTTTATTTAAAACTGTAATATTTTAATATAATCCTATAGTTTTCATAATGTTTGGTTGCAATTTTACAAACTAATGAAAAAAATAAATTTGATCATAAAATTAATTTTTTATTCATATATTATATTTATTACTAATTTTAAAAAATATGTAATAAAATAAAAACATATAATGGTTAATTTTCCTTAAAAGAAATATTTTAAATAAACATATTATAGATTTGGTAAGGTTTTTATTTAAAACTGTAATATTTTAATATAATCCTATAGTTTTCATAATGTTTGGTTGCAATTTTACAAACTAATGAAAAAAATAAATTTGATCATAAAATTAATTTTTTATTCATATATTATATTTATTACTAATTTTAAAAAATATGTAATAAAATAAAAACATATAATGCTTATATGTAATCTGGTAATGTTCATCATATATTACTTATTACATACAAATATTACCTCCAAATATTTTTTACACAAATACATTAAGAATAATACATATTACATATAAACGTTACCTACACGGCAATGATTTATGTAGATTGTAATATTTTATGTAACTATAATAATTTTATGTTTTACAACTTTCATTGTTTTTTATGTAATATGTGTAATTTTAAGAAAAATATGTAATACACAATATAATTAATTTAACTATTATATTTTACATATTACTACTTTCTATTGCCTATTAATAATATATTTATGTAACTTATAAAACTTTTATGTAAATATAATAAATTTAATGTATTACAACTTTTATTATTTTTATCATAATTAATGTAAATAAATAATGTATATATGTAATGTTATGAAAATGTGTAATACCAATTTTATATGACCTATGATGATAAACTTATATAATAAATAATATAATTTACGTAACTGCAATATTTTATATAATATTACTCTATATTATCTATTGATAATATATTTTTATAACTTATAAAATTCATATATAAATATAATAAATTTATGTATTACAATTTTTATTATTTTTATCATAATTTATATAAATAGATAATGTATATTTCTAATTGTAATAAAAATATGTAATAATAGCTTATATTAAAATTCATAATAATTTATATCATATATAATATAATTTATGTAATTTTAATTTTAATTTTTTTCAATCATAAAAATTCATATAATTTGTAATATATTTATTTAATTCTAATGACTTTATTTATTATATAATAATATATATATAAAAAAATAACATTATAATCGGTTTACACGATTGCAACCCAAACCTACCCAGATTTTACGATGAGAAACGTACTCTAAAAGGCTCCAGTCACCTAAGCAATAGAAAAGCAGAAATCCAAAAGCAAGGGAATACTCACCTAATTAATAAAAAAGAACAGAAAACTTGCAAATGACAGCAAAAGCGAGGGCTTTTTATAGATTTTTTTTCGCTAAATAAACTGTCCTGGGCTGAGAAAAGCAACTTCAACAAAGATTCGGGGACTGGACAGTTATTTGACCACAGTAACAAAGAAGAAAACGAACCACGTCACTCTAAGGAAACGGAAACAATAAAAGGCCAGTTAGTAATTTCACAACGTCTAAGAAGAAGAATTTAAGGAACATGTCACGTGAAAAGAGATTCAAAGCAACTTAACATGAAAAACCTATATGAAAAAGGCATGCTTTGAATAAAGAGAGTAGCCGACCAGCAGTTAAAAAGAGTGCACAAAATAGCCTGTTTAACCATCGTTTAAAAGATTAAACCATGGCAACTTTATCAATGCATAAAGAACCAATGCATTCCACCTTTCTGACGCGAAGATATTTTCAGTATGTTCAGTTCATTAAATAAAATAATTATTTGGTAAAAATAAAATAGAGAATAAATATTTTGTAGTTTAATTTATTTAATAGAATAATAAAGTAATATTATTATATTATTTGATAGATGAAAATGATGTTAAATAATATATAAAGAATAGATATAAAACGGTTATTTAACCCTTTAGTTGAATAATAATATATTATTTTTAAAAATTAATCTTATTTAATCAATATCTCATACACTATTATAAATATAATTTAAAGTATATTAGATATTAAATTTAATATTTAATTATAAAATATTAAAATTAAAATAACAACACGTAGAAATATTAATATATTATATTTAAACTATATAACAAAAAAGAAATATAAATCGTATTTTATATTAAAATTTACATATAATATTATTTTTAAAATATAATATTTAAAAATATATTTGGAAATTAAATTTAAAAATATATTTAAAAAATAAAATTTTATTTATTTTATTTCAAAATAATTAATAATATTAAAAATTATTTCCAAATAAATTAATAAAGTATTTAGTATTAAATTTTCAGAATATAGAAGGCAAAAAAAAAAAAAATCCCCTCATTTAAAATTATCTCTCGCTCTTTCTCTTAACGGTTTCAAACATTCAACAGCAAAACACAACCAAACCCCATTTCCGGCCACCGTCGGCGGCCATTGTCCGCCGTTGATGTTCAAACTCAAAATTTCATCGTTCTGCAAAACAAGCGTGGAAGTTGGGAAGACGACGTATCAACGTTCATGTTTGAGCTTTAAAAGAGAATAATTAATCTATTAAATTTAAAATAAAATTCTTAACATAATAATTAAATCATATTTAACTAGTGCCTATATATATCCGTTAATTGGATCTTAAAAATAATCTCAAAAATTCATGATCACAACTTGAAGAGGCCAACTGTGTGTGTGTATATATATATATATATATATATATATATATATATATATATATTTCTTTATTCGGAAATTGAACAACAATGTTTTAAACGCATAGTTAAAGTAGAAAACAAGAAGCCCACACTTCATTGTACCACACACAGATGGGTTATTATTTTATTGTTCTACATGCAAAGCTTTTTAAATTTTTTTTTTTTATGTTATAAAATACATAAGATGATGTTGGATGGATTAAGTCTTGAATTAAACCGCATGTGAACCAACGTTATTATTATTATTATTATTATTTAATGATTTCTGAATGTTTTTAAGTAAATTTTACTATGCATTCACCATAATTAAGGCTTGCTCAATAACAAAATTGCATTACCAACAATTGTTGTTGGCTGCATTCGAGCAAAACCTATTGAATCGAAAACCAACGTTTCAGCTCAATGGTCGTCTTATTCAATAACAAAATATGCATTATCAACTATAATTGCTGGTTGCACTTGCCTTCCAACGAGCTTATTGAATTAAGAATCAACTTATTTTTGTTATTGTTACTAATAGATTTTAGCACAAAGAAAAGATAAAAATGAAAAAAAAAATACAAAGCAAAGAATAAAAAAAAAATTAATATCTTTAAATTAAAATGAAGATAAATTTTAATTTTTATGTAAGTAAATTATAAATAATCATGCTGAATTTAATTTCTGTTTGTATAGGCTAAACAAATGTACTGCATACATCTTAAGCTCTCAACCATTTCCCAACTTGATTTTTTAATGGGTAAAAAACGTAAAAATGTTCACTTCCTTATTGTTAAGCCAATTATTATACTATGAGATAATTAGCTCAAAAATAGCCTTTTGTGGTATTAAAAAGTTGCCTTTTATATAAAATTCTTTAAAGGATATTTTGGAACTTTAAAAAAAATTTATTTCGCTTAATGTTTAATAATTACCTTATTTTACATAATCAATAATGTACTCATCAACACATATGACACTTACTAAGTATTATTTATCATTAAGTCAAATATTAGTTTTTGTTTTTTTCCCCAATAAACCAAAAAACTGGGTTTATTTGCATTATCCGACAATGACGTGGTCTGAATCCTTTTTAAGAGAGACCAATTTGAAAAATTATTTTTATTTTTTAAGCTATATTAATATAATAAATTAATTTAAAATTTATTCACTTATAAATTAATATTATCCAGAAAAAATAAGGGTTATATTTGCCCTTTCCAAAAGTTAGGTATTTGTATATACAGGGGAAAAACAACAACCAAAAAAGAACTTGAAATTCATACTATGAACAAACAAGAAAATTTTGGATGAAAAGAAGTTTTCCTAATATATATACACACACAAGGTTTAAATGAAATTTTTTTTTAAAAAAAAATTATAAGTGAAATAAAATTTTTGAAAAATTAGTTTGGTTGATTCAAAAGTTTGAGTCAAGCTTAGTTCGGTTGATTAGAAAGCTTATATTATTATTTAAAATAATATTAAAAGATTAAAAATTTTATTTTTATATTAATATTTAGAATTAAATTTAAGTGAAAATATTTTTTTATTAAATAACGAGTAATTTGGGTTATTTGATTTGGTCTTGGAATATAATTTTTAAAAGAGTTAATGATAAAAGAAATTATATTTGATGTCCTGACATATAAAATTATCTTTATTCATTTTTAAAAAAATTTAATGAGATAATATTATCTGATTCACTAATAATATATAGATATGTCTATTAGTACATCAAATATACTCATGATAAAATAATACCTAAATGATAGTCAAATATCAAATTATCCCAAAAATTGTGATCTTCCATAGCACATGAAGACCGGTCAAAACTCATCTTTCTTTAGTGAAATTTTGAATTTCATTTTATTATATATAAGAAAAACCTCAAATGATGGTTTAAATTAGATATACTGGTGGGTTGAGAAGTTTAAGTTCATATCAAATCGTGATTGGGTAAGAATTTTTTATGATTCAATTATTATTTAATAATTAAATTTTATTTTTATTTAAATTTAATTATAAATATATAAATATTTTTAATATTATTTTAAATAATAAAATAGATTTTCAAACTGATTCAAACTTTAAAAAAAATTATATTTTCTTAATCATAACCCAATTTGACCCCAGACACTCCTTACCAAAGTTTACACAAAGGTTTTTTCACATCTCTGTTGAATCCTCTGCATCAAGACGTGCATGAACAGTTATAAAGTCATGCAATTTTTATTTTTAGTCAATTGACTTTACGGAGAAATGTTAGTTTTTGTATGCCAAAAAGAACCAACGGCGAGATCTCGAAGCAATGTGCATCTTGCTAAAGAAAGTAATTACCTTTTTTTTTTTCAAAAAATAAAAAAGCACTTACTTATCCTTGGGTTTATATTATACGTAAGTTAATGTATTTAATGATATTTTATAGTTGAACTTGTTGGACTTTCGTTATAATGAAAATGGTATGGGGAGGGATGCTTCAAGAGGTAATGTCTACCTCTATTAATTTAAAAACGCAATTTATTTCTCGAAAATATTTCCAATCTTAAGAATTAGAATTTCGTTCATCAAACTAATGCATAAATTTTTTACTTTAAATATTAAAAGTATTCTTTATTTTTTTTTATTTTCTTTTTTGTCTTTTTTTTTCTTTTTTTATTTTAATCAAAATATTTATCATTAAAAAATTTTAAAATAATGTTTATTAATTTATTTTAAATAAAATAAACATAATATATTTATCTCAAAATTAAAGATAAGTGTAAAATATTTGCTTGAATTAAAATATAACTTAAATAGAGTTTAACTTAATAGTAATTAAAGATAATTTTAAAAGTAATTAAATACTTATTATTTTATAGCTAGAAAAAGTCTTGGATAAATTAAATAATAAAAAGAAAAAAAATAAAAATAATTAATAATTGACAAAGGCGTATTTGCAATTTCATTTAGAATTAACTTAATAAATTACATTTCTAGAGTTTACTATATGTTTTACCAAACCCAAAAGATAAGTGTATTTTCTACTCAGATAAATGTTTTTAAGTTAATTTTAAAAGTTTATTTACACAATTATGTTTTAATAATTTGTAATAGAATTTGGCTTTAATATGCCATTTATTACAAATTTACAATGCTTTAATATACTTGACTTAAAAACTCATTTCAATTATCCCAAAAAAAGAAGCTAAAAAACTCTACGAGCGAGTTAGTTTGATGATATATATCTCAGACTTATTATTTTTTATTCTTTTAAGTATGTCCTGAAAAACATGTATCTCTCTCTAACTCTACTCGTGAAGTTTTTAAACTCCACTTCATATATAAAATAATTATTGTTAAAAATATTTTAATTTTAAATGTCTACTTAGATATGTTTTATATAGATGACTTTGCCTCTATGTGATAATAATAATAATAATAATAATAATAATAATAATAAATTATTAAGATATGAACTTCTACAGCTTTTTTTTTTCTATACCTAGGTTGAAGCCTGATTAGATAAAAGTGTGACTCTCAAAGTTGAAGATGATCATACCTTGCCTAAACACATTTTTTCAGCAAATCAACAGCTTATTCTACTCAGGAAAAATATTTTACCAGATTTGTAAACTCTGTAGCAATTTTTCATTTCTCGTTCCAAACGAACTTCATTTTGTCCAAAAAGAAGAAAAGAAAAGATTTAACACATTAAGATATGAATAATTTATTTGTTGACATTTTTAAGCAAAGCATATCAACTCATGAAAGAAAACAGCAATTGCCATTGACTTGCCAAGACATAGGCATTTGGCATATGCTGCTGCTTCTTAACACCAGTATGAGGACAATAAAATAGTTTGGGAATAAGAATGTACAGGTAGCTGCTTAGCTTCTCAGCCCTCGGCTTTCAAGGGATAGACGTCAAGACCTTCAATGCAGTTATATTTTAAGATTCCCATTCCGGATCAATTCAATCTGCAGTTTGCTTGAGATTTTTATTTTGTTTCTCATACTCATTTTTTGATTCTCTTAGGCTCCTGGATACCTGATAATCAATCACCCCCAACATATCTATTCTAGTTAATAACAGAAATTCATTTACTAACCTCACAAATTCACTATAAAACATTAAGTCAGACCATGGCATGTCGTGTACCATACAAGTAGATAAACATAGTCATTAATTTTTAGTGCAAACAACAACTAGCAGCCCAGGGTTATCATTATCTTATTTAAAATTGTATACTATTAAGTTCAGGCTTCCTAATGCCAGAAAAACGGATGACTGGATCCACGGATCAGAATTAGTTAAGAGGATTAGGGTAGAAAAATCTGGTAAATACACAAGTAGAACTTATTTTAAGGGCCTTTTTTACCTCTCTCTCTCAGTCTCTCTCTCTCTCTCTCTTCCTGTCTTTAACCTTCTTTTTTTCAGGTTCTTTTTCTCTTAATTCATCTACTATTTAACCAATTTTTCCTTTGAAAACAACAAAAGCACATGAAATAATTGAATCAGCCCTTGAGCAACAAGTTAAACTAGGTTTTTAAAAACAATTCTGAAAAAAAAATAAATAAATAAAAATAAAAGGCTAATCACAGTAACACAGAGCAAAATCTTAAGAATTAAGCAAGCGGTGATTCAGGATTTACATATTTCTCAACTATTATTGCATAAATCTCAGCCTAGCCAGTTTTATAACATGTTCGAGTGAAAATCCTTCAATTTGCAATCAAAATTTATAAACTGTTATTCAGTAATTAATAATATTTCTGCACTGACATTCAACAAAATGTTTATAAGATAGCATACAAAACAAGTTAAGTATCACTAAAGGGAGGCGTAAAAAAAATTATTAAGACATTGGACTAAATAAGAAATTTCAAGCCCATTACACACCTGCTATTAGCAAAATCAGCAAATATAATACAATATGCAAGCCATCAAGTAGAAATTCATCCATAGATGCATTTAATAATATTAAAAAGCTAAATCTATACATAATTCAAATAAACATTCATCAGCAAGGATAAGAGAGACAGACAGACCGCCTGACCACCAATGCCACAAGAAAGATGCATATGCAGATCTTTGAAATGAATAGAATTAAGAAATTTAAAACACTTGTGTGTCTCCGAGAGAGAGAGAGGTAACCTTGATCGAATAAGCCATGGGCAGCAATGTATCTGGATCCATTGCATCCTCCGGAAAGTATCGCAAAGCATGAATCAGCTTCTCAAAAGATAATTTTATCTGATGAACACCGTAACTACCATACTTTAGCAGTGAGAAAAATGGTTAATAGGATATCAAGCATATAAGAGTTCTTCAACTACTTACCAAGTCATTGTGGCAGTACTTTAAAAGGGCCAAACCAACTTTAAAGACAATCTTGACACCCTGGAAAAAGTTTTAAAAAAATTATTTCTCTTTTCTTTCTCTTTTGGCTGAAAAGTTAATTCGAAACCAATTTTCAGCCCTTATAATTTACTCTCTAGCTTGAACCCATATCATATTTCCAATCACTGACCTCATAGAGAAATACATCCCAAATTCGAAGAGCCAAAGGGAATGGGAAAGAGTATGAGAATACAGTTATGAACCACTGACTAGCATACATGCTAGGATTTATCATCTCCTGGCTAAAATGCTCACCCAGCTTCGGCAAGTGCTCCCTCACCAAGTGTTCAAATTGAAAGAGGTATTGTTGTACAAGAGGCAGCCCCACCTACCAAGAGCATACAAATTTACAGAGGACTTAAAAGAGTAATAATTGATTGGTTTCTATTTAAATATGGCTCTCTGCTCAGTAGCCAAATGCACCAAATGACGGTGGAAGAAAAGATGGGAGCTCCAACCAGAAGAACTAAAGCTCCTAAAGCGATAACATACAAACAAAATCCAAGGACGTTGTGTTACAGTTATTGCATCAAATAGCTGCTGAGAATACCAATTAACTTATATCCTAGAGTAGAATGCAAAATGTGCTTAGAATACCAAGCAAACAATATGTGTAAAACTATCCTTAGATGATATAACTTTGGAAGAAACAGCAAAGTGCAGCCTAGTCCTTAAATTTTATACCAATATAACTTCAAAAAAGGAAAGGATGGAAAGAGTGGTTGAGTACAAAACTAATTCAAAATTACTGGTTCATTTCAACAGAACGCTCCTGATGGAGAACAGAGATATCCCAATTAAAGACTAAGTTATTAAGGACTTTAGTTTATATTTTCTGGGTTTGGTTGTAATCTTTATAATTATCTAGCCTATTCTCGATTTTTTAGGCTAATTAAGATTACTTAGTATTTTACTTATTCTTAAGATTAGGGCTTTAGGATTATAATTGGTATTTTATTTTTATAAGGATTTAGGTTCAGTTATATATACCTAAGTCGTGATAATTTTAGGTGATTTTGATAATTGAAGTTTTGATGTTTTCTGGAATCAGAGTTGTGAGTACTCTCTCCTACATCAAGTGGTATCATAGAAAAAAGGGATCCGCCTCTAAGCAAATTTTTTTATTACATTTTCTTCGGATAATCAATTTCTTCTGTCAACTACCAGATTTTTCTTTTCTTGTTTGATTTTGTGTTCTAAAATAAAAACAAACAAAGAAGAAAACTGCCCGTTACTGGAAGCAAGTAAAATAATTGGAGGCCAGTTGCCGGTTTGAATCTCCAGCCCCCTAACTGCCATCGGATCGTCATACACAGCCCATTCATCGCTGCTACTCGCCTTGCCTTCTGCCGATAAATGATGAAAAGTGAGACCAAAACTTGAACATTCAATCTGCTTTGGTCCAGCCATCATTCTGCTACTAAACCACCAGAGATTGGTTCACATGTCTCTGCTCATGCTACAAGTGAGTTTCCATTGCCGCATTCCATCAGACACGCTGACATACACCAGGCCTAGTCTCAACAGATCTGGCCAATGCACCCCATGTGCCTCACATGCCGACCGTTGCTTTCACCAGATGCTGGCATCAGCATTGACCACAAAGTCAGCAATTATGGCAGACTTCCTTCTTAGCTATTTTCCATGTCATTATTCCAGTTTTGAGGTCTGTTTTGCCAGATTCATTCTCTAAAGGTCTATTTTCATTGTTAAGTTTGTGAAATTTTTATTTTAGAGGTGACTATGAATACTTCGGAGCAAATTGACGACTTGAAAGAGGATATTCATGATGCTAGTTTGCATTTATTGTATTTGATTAATTAGGGAGACAAGTATGGCTTTGAAAACCTCATTCTTTAATCCTTTATTAAAGAATGTATCCGTCATAAAAGACAGTACTAAAAGACTGGAAATCACAGTTTTATGTATGATAAACTTTGGCATATAAAAGTTGATCGATGGACTTTAAAGATGCATTCGATAAATTCTGTGATGACTGGAGGAAAGGTCCAATGAGATACATGATGAATTGGGAGAAATTGGATCTTTAAGGAAATAGAAAAAGATCTTGTTGAGGAAAAACATGCTTAAGATATTACAATTATGAGCACTATACCTTGCATTTGAGACCTCAAAGAATAAACCTCTTGGGGAGAATTTAAATGCATGAGGAAGAATCTGTTGAGTTATTGCAGCATGACCTTCTCAGTGATAATGATGACTCTACAACTTGTGAAACTAAGTTTGTGGCTGTCTGAGAAACTGAAGAGTCTGCTTGAGTGATGCCTACTGAAATGAGGTGTAAGTTGCTTTGTTGAATATTTTTATGCTGTTTGTGACATTCGGATTTGACACTGCTTTTTGTGGACTTTGAAGAAAATTTTTTTCTGCTTTGATTCTTCAAAACTCAAGGTTGAGGTTTTTTTTTTTTCCTTTTTTTTTTTTTTCAACCAAGGTAGAATGATGGATAATGCAGACATCCTAATAAAGGGACTAAGTTATTTAGGACTTTATTTTATATTTTATAGGTTTGATTGTAATCTTTATAATTATCTAGGCTATTTTAGATTATTTAAGCTATTTACTATTAATTAGTAGTTTAATTATTTTCTTACTATTAGGGTTAAATTGGTGTTTTATGTTTTATTAGGGTTTAGGTTCAGTTATAAATACCTAAGTCATACTAGTCTCGGAGACTTTGATTATTGGATATTTCTTGATGTTTTCAGGAACTTGAGCTGTGAGTTACTCTGTCCTACATCAGATTCGTTTTCCACCAAGAATGCCTGCCTAGATATCTCCACTATAATAAGCATACTAAAAGATCTAATAAGGACATCAAGTTATAAATCCAATTATACAGTCTAAGATATAAATTTCCCCTTGCAAAAATTAATCTATAGGTACAGTTCACGGATTCAATCAGGGAACTCATAATTTAAAAATCAACGTAAGAGAGAATTTAAAGCCTGAAACCAGGAGATGGTATAACCTACTTTGAAGCCATATGTCAACTCCAGTGTAAGAGACAGTTAGCAATCAGAGTCTTTTCTAAGTCCTTATAAACCACTAACAACCTAAATAGTGCATTCCATTCCAGAAAGCAAACATATGGTTTTAAGAATACAAGAAATACCTGATATAATCCTTCCATGGGAGCATGAACAGCTCCTTTTAGTAGCGCAACCAACAACCAAAATGCATCCTCTTCACTCATATAAAGAAGCAACAGACCTGCCAAAAAACCCATTCCCTGCATTTTCAACAAAAAAAACAATCAGCATTAATATTACCTTGGACAATATAAATGAGGCCCGAAACACATGAGACGAACCTGTACATAGCCAACCTCTCTATCAAAAACAGAGTATGCCTTCAGAACATTATAAAGGGACCTCTGACCTGGTCCATGTCTCTGCTGGAAGAAGACATGTGAGGGGAAGGTGCGAGATATATCCCGAATTATATCTAGTTCTGAAGCAGATGTCTCATAAATTACAAGTTGCTGCAACAGATATAAAGTTTCATCAGCAAAGAGCATGTGAAACAAGAAGATTTTCATTAAAAAAAAAGTTAAAAAAAGAAAAAGACTAGAACACTTTAAGCTCAGAAAATAGTTTGAATAAGAAAAACATTTATCCCCTAAAAAGTCAAACAAGCAAATAACTTTTTCCAGCAATCCGAATCAAATATCATCCATCAACCAATGAGCAAAGATACATAGGAGGCAAAAACCAGATCTAATGAATCTAAAGTTACAAAAAGTGACAGAAAATACTTTTGGCACCATTATTCCCTGAAACGCCAATTCATAAGCATTTTAGAATGATGTTTGAAATGTAAATACTTATTTTACGTTAATTCAATGACCTTATAAAAAATTAACACAATGTTTGGATTATCTTGTTCCAGTTATACCCTTTCTAAATTAAATGTCTAACATATTGTGCGAACAATCTCGAAATTAATTGTTATAAGTAAATTTAAAGGTTAAAAAAGGAAAAGAAAAAGAATTCAATTAAAAACATGTCTCTGTTATGATATTCTCTGAAAATTGAAAGGAAAAATACTAAGGGTATGAAAGTAATTTCGTGACTAAAAAAAAAAAATTAATCCTTTCCTTCACCCTCCGTTTCCTCCAATTTGGGGTATTGAAACATGAAACATTTGAGGGAAACAGAGGGTTGCTCAAACACCCCCGACCACCACCACTGCCCTTTCCTTTATCTTACTTCAATGATAACAAAAAGGTCCATATTTTCCCTCCCCTCAATCCAAAAATAGTGTAAGGTCAAAGCTTTCATCCAAAGGATATGAAACAAACCAGAATGAAAGTTAAGTTAAAGCACTTAAAACTGAGAACTCTTCTTAGATCTTCAAAAGCCAATGCTTTAGTAGCCATCCTGCAGGAAAATGACACCCTTGTTCCCAAATTCTAAAAAAGCATTACCTAAACAGTTTTATAATCCCAAATGACCACTTGGAAAGTTTTTGATTTCACAACCTAGGCCTTGTAAGATGTTTAAAAGGCTTTGGTCCAAATATGACTGAACTTGACTCTGTGATATAACACCCATACATGTCTACTCAAGGAAAAAGTGTAGATCACATGACAAAGACAAGCTGGGAGAAAACCAATTCCAGCTTAGCTATTTACTTGCTCTGCAAGACCCATTTCTACAAGTGGCTGAAAAATAGGAA
>JBBYHK010007097.1:0-11946 GCA_038382065.1 Adansonia grandidieri | reverse complement strand
ATAACATATTTTTATATTATATTTATAATATTATGTATTATATTATATATGTCTTATATAATATATATTATATACAACACGTATAATTTATGTATATTTTATATAATTTATATATAATTGATATTATGTATGATATATATTATTAACTAGTAAATTAATATTTAATAAAAATATTTTTAATATTTTATTATTTTTAAATATTATTTTAATATATATAATTGATATATATATAATTTATGAGAACCGACTCTCTTTTAAATGCAGAGGAGAAAAGCAATAGCAAAGGAGAAATGAAATTAAAAGTAAAATGATAATTGCAGTCTATTTATTAATAATTCTTATAATTATTATTTCGTTCTTTTAAATTATTTTTCTTGCTTTTACCTTTTTTAATAATTATTTTTATATTTCATTTTTTTGGAATTTTTATGTTATAGCAAAAATATGTGATCGCATTGAAAACTGAAAACTCGCTGTATTAGATGGCAATGATTTGGAAATATGAATGCGAAATGGACATCACAAAGAGAAATGGGTTTGTAAGATGAGAAAAGAGATAATATAGTATAAAACAAATCATACAACAAGGAAAAGGGAAAAAAACAATTGAAATGTTATCAGTTATATAGAAATAATCAAGTTGATAATTTTTGAGATGTGTTTGGATCCATCAGTTGATTGAGGTGTGAAATACAGGTTCAAATTTTGAAAAGTTCGAAGTAAATTTGGGAGAGAAAAAAATTTTTTGGAAAAAAAAGTAGAGTTAGAGTACCCTATAGATAAAAATTTCAATAATTTTTGGAGAGCCGGGATTGAAAAACTTAAATTGGCAAAAGTTTTATAATTTTTTGTCAAGATGACATTTTTGATAATTTTAGGTAAAATCAAGGATTTTTTTTTTTAAAATGAGGATTGATAAAATAAAAATAGTGAAATTTTGAAAAGTGCTCATATGTTGATCCAAGCTAAGAGATTGATTTGATAAGGTTGATTAAGGCATTTAAACACCTTAAAGTGAGAATTTTAGAAAATCAATTAATTTTGATAAATGCTAAAATAAGGGACAACATCACGTTATCCTAGTTTTCGATTTTATTTTGGACTAGTTTGATGGTTTTGGGGGTCAAGTGATGCACTGTTGAAAAGATAGCTTGATGAGGATTAACATAAAAATATTTCAAAAATCCTGAAAAATCACTTTCTAGGTGAAAATAATTTTTGAAGTCGGGACTCATTCGATGTTGGCAACTATGTAGGGGAAATAGCGTAACAGACTTTGTAAAATCATTTTAGACTCATTTGGAACTGTTAAGTCACAAATGACAACTTTCTACAAAAGGAATTTCATTATCATTTTGGGAAAAATATTTAAAAAATCCCATAAAATTCATTTGATGGGACAAAATGGCCCAAATAGAATGCAAATTGCTAATTCCAGGGGTTCCAGATAACATTAGTTTGAAAAATCATAAATCCCTCATTCGGAATGTTTCGAGATACCGTTGGAAAGATAATTCGATGCCCTTTAAGGAAAAAATATCATAAAATTTAATATAATTTTTTTAGGGTTAGAAAAGGTTTTTCAAAGTCATAACTACAATGCTACCAGCTTGAAGCATGAGAATTTTTTGGTTTTTTGGGTTTCCTAGAATTAGACTCGGATTGCAGAAATTTGGATGTTTGTGTCAAAAAAGGGATCAGTGACAATGGCTTTACAAGCTATTCGCACATCCCAAAGTAGTTTGGGACGATGAAACAATCTATTAACCATGTCACTAGCAAAGAACTTTAGACAACAAAATTAAGGCACAAACACTTAGGATAAATCAAAAGAGACATTTTATTTTTGAAAATTAGAATGTTTAGCTTCATTTAACCTTGAACCTAAACATGAAAAGCTTGATTTTTTTCCCAAGATTGGAGGACCAATTGATAGAGAATATTAAATCCATATTAGTCTCTATTTATTGAAGGAAACATGGGCTTAACTTGGGGCGTATTTTAAAAAAAACTGTTGCACATAAAACAAGGATGATATAAGCTAAAATTCAAGTTAATAATGTTGTGACATGCCTTTACTTAGGCACAAGACCTGTTTGAATCGTTCGGATGGTGGCACATGCAACTTAAAAAGGAAAGTTGAGAATTGTCTTTAAGTTATCCCTTGATCGGGAATTGAATTAGGCTTCACAAGATGATAGTAAGGGGAAGGATTGTCAGATGAATTATTCGTCCAACAAGTTTTGGATGGCCACTACGAAGTGGCCGAAGACTTGGAGTCATCGTCAATCATTTTAGGCCTAAGCATGATTGGATGCCTATTAACGATGATATTTTGAGTTATGAAACTCAAAACATCAATTTCAAGGTCCATGAGGTCTAGAGATTTGCCAGTTGGGGTTAGAGGTGGTTACACATAGGGAAGGATTAACACTCCCACGACATCTGAAATCGATACCCACTAGCCATGTCTTACATTGGTCTTAGTTTCTTCGGTTTTGACTTGTTATTATTTTAATATAATCCCTCTTTTAATGCATGATTTTTTTGTGAAAAATTTAAGTTCGAGTTTTAAGAAAAAAAATTAAATCACTTATGCACCACAGAGATATAGGGAACATAAGGATTTTTGATGAAAATTATCTCTAGGTTTAATTTTAAAAAATTGGATATTCCCTGTCAAGCATCAGAGAGATATCGACATGGAAGATTGCCTTCAAATTTTCAAAAAAATGATTTGGAAATATTAATGCACAATAGACACCACAAAAGGGAAAAATGTTAGCAAGACAAAATAGAATGTTATAAATATTGCATAAAAATAAATACAAAAAACAATATAGAAAGGATAGATGATTTGAATATATCTCATAATTATCTTTAATTATTGAAGAATAATCGAGCTGACAAATTTGAGACACATTTGAACTCGGCGGTCACTTGAGGTGTGAAAAAAAGGTTTTGATTAAGAGCCCTGGGGAATATCAAGGGAGAAAAAAATTGGATTTTGAGTAAAGTTTGAAAAGGAGGTTGGAGTATCCCCAATGGCAAAAATTTTAGTGATTTTTTGAAATTTGAATGAAGTTTGTAAAAATAGGGTTAGAGTATCTCCCCAGAGGACGGGGTTAGAGTATCCTTAAAGGTGGAAAATTTAGTAATTTTAGAAATGAAGGTTTTTGGAATTTTTTTTATGAAAGTATAAGCTGTAAATTAAAATTGATGATTTAAATGAAAGACAAAATTAAATTTTGAAAAGTGTTCATGCTTTGGTTTGAGCTTAACAGGAAGCTACATCAGAACACATAATTCCATGGAGAATTAATTGGATGCATTTTGAGACCTTCACATGCCTCGAAAAAGTGATTAAGGGAAATTAGTTTAATTTTTTTCTAAGTTGAAAAATAGGGGACAACATCATGTTGTGCATTTCCTGAAATTTATTTTAGGTTTATAAACAAGGTATCTTTGGAAATGTAACTCAACCAGGGTTAATGTAAAAATATTTCTAAAAACCTAAACAATCACTTTCTAGGTGGAATTAATTTTTGAATTTGAGGTTGTTTCAGCATTGGTAGAATGTGCAAGGGAAATGGTGTAATGACTTTTAAAAAATCATTCCTGACTCATATGAAATTGTTAAATAACAAATGATACCTTTTTGGAAAGGTAATTTCATGAGCTTTTTAGGAAAAATATTTTAAAAGTTAAAAAAAATTATCTGGTGGGTTGAAATGACCTAAACCAAATGCAAATTGCTAATTCTAAGGGTTCCAGATAGCTTTAATTTGAAAAATTGTAACTCTTTCATCCGGAATGATCTAAAGGCAAATGAGATACCATTGGAAAGGTAATTCGATGCTTTTTCATTTTTTTCAAGTTTATTAGGACTAAACTTAAGCCGTGGACATCTAAACATTCATGACAGAAAGGAATGGATGACCACAGTGCTGGCAGGGCAAAAACAAGGGATTTTTTTGGTTTTTTTAGGATTCTTAGAACTAAACTTGAACCATGAACATCCAAATGTCTGTGATAGAAAGGAATAAGGACATAGGCTTCACGAGCTTATCTACACAATTGTGAAATAGTTTAGGATGATGAAACAACCTATTAACCATGTCACAAACAATGGTATTAAACTTAAGATCAAGGCATAAACACTTTAAAACAAGTAAAAAGGCTATTTTATTTTGGAAACAAGAATATTTAATCTTATTTAACCATGCATCCAGACATAGAAAGCTTGATTTATACCTAACATTGGGGGACCAATTTAGCAAAAACATTAAATCTATTTTAGTCTCCATTTGTTGGGGGTAACATAGATTTAACTTGGGGGTTTTTGAAAATTAGATTTTTGCAGCAAACAAACAAGCATCTTGACAAACATGCTATGAACTCAATGTGACTGTAGACTTCCCATTTTGTCTGAGCCAACTTTTGGCATCTTATGACTTAATTGAAAGGTGATATAATCAAATAATAAAGATAAAAAATGGAGATGACTGTCGGGTGCTGTGTCACCAGGCACTATTAAGCAACACTGTGCCAAGCAAAAAAAATTTTGGGGAAGGTTTGAAATGCCTAGGGATTGTATAAAAAAATGAAAAAAAGACATTAAAGGTCACTATTTAAGGTGTCATCAAGGTCCTTTGAATAAGCACAGTTAAGTCATCCATCATTCCTGGCCAAGGTGAGGAGTTCGAGGAGCCAAAGGTATGTAAAATTTGTATTCTCTCGAGTAGGTTTTGATACATGGCATAAAGGTCTAGATACAAAGCTTCCATATCATCAAAACCCTAAAAATCCATGTTGGTATCAATGCAAGAGGCCATGTATCGATACTCTTGGCTATGGCATCAATATAGGGGGCATCTATATCGATACCAGGTTATTTTGAAGCTAAAAAAGTGATTTTAGAGGAGTGTGTATCAGTGCAGGCCAAAATGTATTGATACCTAGGAATGTTTTGCTCTTTGTATTAATACAAGGCTCATTATATTGATACAACATGCATAAGTATTGACACCAGGAGCCTTGCCCCTGATATTAATACAAGAGGCCTTGTATCGATATCACATGGCATTTTTGCCAAGTTTATGCTATTTTCACACCTTGCACCATTAAACTTAAAATCTGATTTGTACAAGTTTTTAGCATAAAAAATTGTCAAAATTCATACCAAGCCTCAGCATTAAACAAATTTGGGTTTTAAGAAATTTTTGAGGCCCAACTAGCCATAATGAGGGAAATATGCCTGACTTAATTCAATTTATTAAAGGTTATTCTTCAATTTTCTCATGGTCTAGCTACATAAAGTGGCCTTGATCCACTGTTTTTGCAAAACAAGCCAATGAAATTGAGTGGCAGCTAACCATAGTACCTTGTTCATATTTAAGGCACATGCACCAAAACCATAAAATGCCCCTACGTTTTGCATTTTTTCTTCACTATTCATATTACCACGTAAGACCAATCTTATCTCAGCTGAGAAAGAGGAATTCATACATATTCAAACACTTTGTAATACATTAAAACTTTCTTCAAAAACTCTTTTCAACTACTATCCTTTTAAAAAACCTTTTGTTCCCATAATTCCCCAAAGTCACCATTAAAACCCTTCCAAAACCCTCTATTCTAGTATTTTTTCATCTTAAATCTCCTTTCCATTGTTAGCACATCCCTTAAGCTTATTTCAACCAGCCTTTTCTTGCTAATCAATAGCAAGGAGAGGGGAAAAGTAAGCTTAAAGCTAACAAGTTTTTTGCTCAAAGGCTAAAACAAGGTTTAAAGCTTTTCAGTATAACTTTCACCTCTTTTTCATCTTATTTTCTTCTTTTATCATCATTTTCATCATTTTAGAGATCCATATCCATGTGACCATGACTTTATTCCTAAGACTCACACATTTTGTAGCCTTGTTTATGGTAGACTAAGATTTTTGGTGCTATATTGACCCCTTACCATGCTTCTCCATGTTCATGTGCTTGGTTTGCCTCAGTAGCATGTTTTAATGTTGTTCTAAAAGTTCCAACAAACTTTTTCTTGTTTAAACATGTTCATATCATCTCCCATGTCATGACTCTTGATGTTGTTGATGAAGTTAACACTTCTGTGCATTTCATTACTCATTGTCTTTCATTTTTTATCATTATTTACACGTCAAGATACTGTCTTTATTTATCTAAATATGCTATTTATGTTCATTGTCATGAATGCCATATTTAGTTCATAACATATTTGTTAAAATACTTGGAGCTAGCATTTCTATGCATTTTATTGTCATTTTCCTTCATTTTTTTTCAATATTTACATGTCAAGATACCATCTTTCTTTGTCTAAGCATGCTATTATTTATGTTCATTGTCATGAGTGTCATATTTAGTTCATAACATGTTTGTCAAGATGCTTGTTTGATGTTTTTCAAATTTTTTTTCAAAAACCCCCTAAGTTAGGGCTATGCTGGACTTAATAAATGAAGATTATCATGGACTTAAGTTTTTCTTTATTAGTCTTCTAGTATAAGGGAAAAATCAAGTTTTACGCTTGGATTCAAGGGTTATTTAGGCAAAATGTTCTCTTTTAAAAGATAAAAAAATGCTCATTTTATTGTCCAAAGTTACATGTGTTTTTATCGTTTGCCTAGAGCCTTTGTGTTTATGATATGGTTAACAGGCTATTTCATCATCCTAAACTACTTTAGGATTTTGTAACTGAGCTAACGAAGCCCATGTCACTCATTCCTTTTTGCCATGTACAATTGGATGTCTGTGTCCCAGGATTCGACCAAAGAAAATTGAGAAAATAGTAAACTCCTTTTATTTTGTCTAGAGAGCATAATGGTTAAGAATTAAAAATCATAAATGAGCCCTAAACCATTTTTCAAAATTTTTTTGATATTTACCTTGTAATGGCATTGAATTACCCTTTCAACAGTATCTCGTTTGCCCTTAGATAATTCTAGATGAGGGAGTTATGATTTTTCAAACCTATGTTGTTCGGAACCCTTGAAATCAATGAGCATTCTATTTGGGCAATTTCGACCTATCAAATAATTTTTTTTGAACTTTTAAAATATTTTTTGTAAAAATTTCATGAAGTTCCCTTTCTGAAAATGTATTGTTTGTGATCTAATTATTTGAAATCAGTCAAGAATGATTTTTCAAAGTTTGCCATACCTTTTCCCCTACATGTGCTATCAGTGTCAAGCTTGATGCAACTTCAAAAATTATTTCCTTTTGGAAGACTTTTTTTAGGGGTTTTTAGAAAATTTTTACATTAAACTTTATGGAGTCACCTTTCCAATGGTGCCTCACTTGGCTTATAACACATTTGAATTTGCCTAGAATAAATTCAGAAAGAGGGACAATGTGATGTTGTCCTCTATTTTTAGCATTAGTCAAAATTAATTGATTTTTTTTGAATTCATACTCCAAGACATTTGAATATCTCTAAGTGACCTTGATTAGTCCCTTTGAGTCAAATTATGTGCGTCAACCCTATAAGACTAGATCAAGACATAAGTAATTTTTATCATGACACCTCTATTTTTGTCAATTTCTTTTTTAATAAAAAATCAACCATTCTGTCAAGAATTTATCAAAAATGTCATTTTGTCAAGAAATCATTAAACCTTTGTCAAGCTAAATCTTTTGAGCTCGTTTCCCTAAAATCATCAAAGTTTTAATTTATGGGGGTACTCCAACCCCATCTTTTGAGGGAATACTTTAACCTCATATTCCAAGGGAATAATCCAACCTTGCCTTCTAAGGGGATACTCTAACTTTGCTTTTACAAATATCATTCAAATTTAAAAAATCATTCAAATTTTATCTTTGGGATACTCTAACCCTGTCTTCTAAAATTTGTTAAGAAAAAAATTAAATTTTCTCTCTTTGGGTCACTTTGGACTTTTACAAAATTTAAACTCGATTTTCACAGCTTAACAATGAATGGATCTGAACTATCTCCAAAATTGTCGACTTAATTATTTCAAGATAATTGATGACAATTATGAGATGCATTTCAATCGTCCCTCTTCATTCCTTTTTATTGTTCTTTGTGATTTACCTTATGTGATATTATTTCTTTTTTATCTTCCAACAAGTTTCCTTTATGATGATCATTTTACACCTATATTACCAAAATCATTTTTCAAAAATTATAAGGCAACGTTCCATGTGGGTATCTTTCTAGTGCTTGACATGGAATATTCGAGTTTTAAAAAAACTAAATCTAGAGAATATTTTAATAAAAAAATCTCTATGTTTCCATCTCTCTAGGGTGAATACATGTTTAAATTTTTATCTAAAACCTACGTTTATTTTGTTCAAATTTAGGCATAATAAGGGAATTATATTTAAATAATGATAAGTTAAAATTGAGGAAACTAAAATTAAGTTAAGACATTATTGCAATGTGCCCTAGGGTGGATCCTCACTGATTTATAGGTGCATACGACTTAAAATATTTTTTTGACTTAGGAATGTCTTCTTGACCAAGACTTTTCCTTCGCGAGGTGATAAGAACGAGAAAGTATGGGTTCTCGACTTGTGATACAGTGAAGGAGACCATAAGATTAATCGCTCATCTTATTGGTCTCGGATGACCATCACAAAATGGCCAACGCTTGGAGTTGCCGCTGATCATTTTGGGCTAGGCATGATCGGATGCCTATTGAAACCTATGTTTTGGGTTAAGAAACTTAAAACATCGATCTTGTGGTCTACGTAATACAAAGATTCATCGTTTGGGTTCAGGAGTTGGTTACGTATGATAAGGTACGAACCTCTTCGCGATGCCCAAAATCGATACCTTACTAGCTAAGTCTTATCTCAATTTTGATTTTTTTGATCTTAACTCGTTATTATTTCGATATAACCCTTTTTAATGCATGAATCTTATAGAAATACAAATCCAGGTTTTGATGAAAAGCATTTAATCTCATATCCGCCTTAGAAAGATGGGGAATATAGAGATTTTCAATAAGAATGACCTCTATATTTTACTTTGAAAAATGGAATATTCCACTCTAGGCACTGGAGAGATACTTACGTGGAATATTACCCTTAGTTTTATTTAAAATGATTGGAAAACATGAATGCAAATAATCATCACAAAGAAATCATATTAGTAAGGCAATAAATGAAGTAACATAACATGGATCATTTAATGCAATGATAAAGAAAAAGGGATAGACTATTGGAATTTATCTCGCAATTAGCATCGATTATCTGGGAATAAATAAATTGACAATTTTCGAGATGCATCTGGGTTTCTTGATTAAATGAGGTTTGTTTGACATATTCATTGAAGTCTGGGGAGGAGAAAAATTTAATTGTACTTGAAAGATAGGGTTGGGGTATCCTCTTGAAAAGATCGAGTTAGAGTATCCCAATGGATGACAAATAATTTTGATGAAGGAAGATTTTTTAAAGGTTGACAATTTTGAAAAATAGGGTCAGAGTATCCCTTCAAAAAGTCGGGGTTGGAGTATCCCTATGGATGACAAATAATTTGACAAATGAAGATTCTTTAGATCTTGACAAATTTGAAGAACGGGGTTAGAGTGTCCCCTCAAAAGGTCAAGGTTGGAGTATCCTTGAAAGTGGCATAACTGACGCTCTTTAAAGAAGTCAAGTTGGAAAACTTAAGTTGAGAAAACTTCCTGATTTAGAAAATGAATGAACATTTTAATGATTTTTGGCAAAAGCAATTATTGAGAACGAGGATGGTAAAGATGTAAAATATGTTTGTGCCTTGATACGAGCCTATGGGAGGTCAAAGCATGTTTTGAGTCTGATCGTGGTTATACAGAGACATTCGAATATCTCGAGGCGAAATTCAGGAAGTAACTTAATTTTGACCATGACGGAGAATGGGGGACAGCATCGCGCGATCCCACTTTCCAAGTTTATTTTAAATTGGTTTAAAGGCTTTAGAGGGTAGACAAGATACCGTTAGAAAGGTAACTCAATGACGGTCAATCTAAAACTATTCCTAATATCCCCAAAAATTTACTTTCTGGGAAATAAATTTTCAAGTTCAGATTAATTTCGCTACTGGTAGAGCACATAAGGGATAAGGCATGCCAAAACTCAAAAAATCATTTCAGACTCGTTTGGTATTGAAAAATTGCAAAGAACACCTTTAGGAAAAGGGAATTTCATGAACGTTTTAGGAAAAATGTCGAACGAATTTGGAAAAATCATTGAATGGGCCTGAAGGGCCTAACCAAAATATGTATTTGGATTCCAAAGGTTCTAGACAGTTTAGATTTGAAAAATTATAACTCTCTTATCCGAAATGATCCGAGGGTGAATAAGACATCATTTTAAAGACAATTTGAACACTTTGACTGAAAAATATCATAAAATTCATGAAAAATTGTTTGAGATTTTAAAACGATTTTTCAATTTGTAACAGTGATGCTGCCAATAGAGGATAAAGTAAAATAGGGGATATTTTTTATTTTTCTTTGTGTTTTCAGGTCCAAACTCGGGTCATCGACATTAGAATGTCCATGACTGAAGGGAAAGAGTGGCCTGAGCATCACAAACCCATTTGCACAGCCTCAGAGTATTTTGGGATGATGAAACAGCTCGTTGGTCATACGACTCAAGGTTTTGACTCAAAAACAAGGCACAAACATTTTAGGAACAAGTGTAAGGCTATTTTCATTGCAAAATCAGAAGATTTGAGCTCGTTTAACCAAGATTCCAGATCTAGAAAACTTAATTTTCCCTAAGATTTTTGCTAACTTTAAAGAAAATGCTAAGTCCATGCTAATCTTCATTGGTTGAGGTTAACATGCTTAGCTTGGGGAGGTTTTGAAAATTAGTTTTTGAAAGCCGTCAAACATGCATTTAGACAAAAGGAAGACAATGAACATACAAGGGGATGGCATAAAACATGAATGGGGATTCTAACTTTACCAATGGCCTAGATAAAGAAAGTGTTATGCACTTTGACAAGAAAATGTTATGGAAGCTGAAAATGATAATGATTCATGACAAGTTGCAAGCTAATGTATAAATATGCTTGAAATATGTTAGGCTAATGATTCATACATGGATTAATCATAATAAGATGCATGGATATGGCATAAAATGCATGAGCAAGAGCTATCAAAATAATGAAGATGAAATGAGGCATTTTTCACATCAAAGGGGCATTAAGGCATCCAAATCCTAAACTATGACAACCAAAGGCCACAATAATGCATAAGAATCCTAAGAGGGTGATGGAAACACGGAGAGCTCACTAAAATGATGAAGATGCTGAAAAACAAAAAATGAAAGTAATAAAGTAAGAAGTTATATCAACAAAACTTTAATTTTTGGCCAAATAGTTGGAGCAGCAAAGATAGCTTGAATTTCCCTAGTTTCCTTGTTGTTACTAAGCAAGAAAAAGAGAGAAACAATGAGGTTTTGTCCTGGTATAGATAAGGGTGATTTTTAGAATGTGTAATGGTTGGAAATGGGTGTTTTGGGGCTACTTTTGGTTGGTGAGTGAAGAGCTATAGGATTTTGGTTTTCTTAGTGTAAGAATGTGTTTTGGAAGCTGAAAATGAGTTGGAATCTAACCTTTTTTAGCTGAGATCTAAGTGGTCTATTTATACTAGCATTTTAGAGCCAAATTGGAGGTATTTTTGGTCATTTCTCAAGGAGGACAAAGTGATGTCAGCTTGGTGGCTATAGAGTGGCTATAGGGAGCAACTTGCTACGAATGTGATGGACATAGAGTGGCTGGTTTAAATGTTAAAATGATTTTCTAGCAAATAGGGTGGCTAATGGTGATCTTGGTTATCAAACTAGGGAAAAGTACGGTGATCATGTGACATTAACCCTTTTGATCTAATTTAGACTTTAAAAAAATGTTTTGATTAATTCAAAAGTCCAAATTCGTAATCTGATATGGGTTTTCATCTTTTTTGATGCAAAGAAA
>JBBYHK010007086.1:0-11947 GCA_038382065.1 Adansonia grandidieri | reverse complement strand
AAAAAAAATCCATGAACTTAAGAACATTTTTGGCTCACCAAAGAGAAGAAAAATGTATCAAACAAACAATAATTCAAAGATTAAAGTGGAGATTTACCTTAACAAAACTTTGAAATCTTTTTTTTTCAAGTTTTTTTTTTTCAAGTCTTTTTTTCTTTTTTGCCTAAAAACTCTCTAAAAAACATATGAAATAACATCCTCCCCTATTTATAGGGGGAGGATTCGGCCAAGGAGCATTTTCCTTCCTCGGCCAAAAGTTTTAAACATTTTTAAAGGATTTTTTGTTTTTTTATTATTTTTTATATTTTTTTATATTTTTTTGATGTTAAGTTTGCTAGTTAGGTTAGAACTAATAAATGTGTGTCATAAGCCCATACCCTTGTCATTTTAGAGTGATGTCATGCATGACATTATTGATTTCTAGAGATATTTTGATTGATATTCGTATATAGTATGTAAAATTATACCGAAAAAATTATGTTTTTTGAATAAAATTTCAAATGATCAATTCAATTCAATTTAACACTAAAAATAATTTTTTATGTACAAAAATATTTAAAAAAATAAACTCTTAAAATTTTATGAGAAAAACTTTTATCAGGAAAAAAAATTAACAAATAAAAAACTCAAAACTCGTCAAATAAATTGATTTTTTACAAACTGAATTAATATAGATTAAAAAAATAATATTCAAAGAGTTTTAAAAATTATGAAATACAAAAAATCCTACTGAAGAAATTTATGAAGTAGAAACTCTGTATTTCGGTAACAGGAAAAATTTAAAAATTCATAAAATAAATTGAATTTTTCAAAACTGATTTAATGGGAGTTAAATGACAATATTAGATGAATTTTGATGTTTAAAACTCGAGAGGATTCCACCAAAAATTTTACGAGTAAATAATAACTCATATTTTAATACTGAGTACAAAATTTTATTGACACTGAAGTAAATAATTTCAAGACCACATATTATTCAAAAAATTAATTTGTAAAGTGAATAAAATGAACTTGTAAAATTTCTAAAAATATATCAACAAGAACCAAAAGTAAAATTTACGAGCACAATATTCGTAAGACTACAAAATCCAGAATTAATTTATAAAATTTACAATTTGATACTTCATGGTAAAAAATGCTAATACATATTTTTTTCTTAAATATTTTTTATTTTTCGGGGTGAGAATTGGCATAAAACCATATCGATGTCGAAAAAAATATCTTACCACTAATTTCCTGAGTTTTTCAAAAAATCTAAGAAAATTCTTAAAAATAGGAAAATTGACCGTGAGATCATCGGTAGAGGTGATTTCCAAACTTTGTCAAGAACTTCTTTTTAAAAAAAATTTTCCTTTGTGGATTCATCTTTTTTACATAAAAAATAAATTTTTTTTATCATGTGCATATATAGTTATTTACATATGACTGATTAAAATTACAAACATGTGTAACCCCTTTGGTGAAAGTTGATCTCCATCAGAGTGGCCACTACATTTCCATTCTTGGATATTTGAGACTTTCGATGACAGATAGCCCGAACGAATTTAGATGTCCACAGCTACCCCTCTTTGTCCGTTATTAAGAATCAGGAATAGGACAAAGACCTAACAGATACAATTTTGTCTAGGCCACAAAATCTAAGAAAAATGAGTTATGAACATATATATTAGAGTTTATTGATTAGAAGGGGAACTTTCAACCTAAAGTGAAGTTAATATTGAAAATGAGTTGGTCAGGGCAAAAACGCACAAACTAACCAGTAAGACAAAATAACTGTGAGTAAGCAGTCAGGTCAACAAATGAAATGAGTTAATTAGGACAAGGTAGACAGGTAGACAAAAGATACAAAGGTAATACCTAAGGTTAAATGTAACAAGTTCAACTAGGGCTAAACTATTACGTCGAATGAGATATAAAAGGGAGTTTAACTAGGGTGAAACCATCATCTCAAACAACAGTGAAAGGAAGTTTGACCAAGGCTAAACCATCACACCAAATGAAAAGCAAATGGAGTTTGGCCAGGGCTAAACCATCATGTCAAACAAAAGTAAAAAAAAAGTTTGACCAGGACTAAACCATTACCTTTAACAAAAGTGAAAAGAAAGTTTAACCAGGGCTAAACCATCATGCCAAACAAAATACAAAAAAGAGTTTAACCAGGGCTAAACCATCACATCAAATAAAAGTGAAAGGAAGTTTGACTAGAACTAAACCATCATGTCAAAAATGAAAGTGAAAGAAAGTTTGACTAGGGCTAAACCATTATGTCAAATGGAGGTGAAAATAAAATTTGACCAAGGCTAAACCATCACATCAAATAAAAATGAAAGAAAGTTTGACTAGGGCTACACCATCATGTCAAACAAAAGCAAAAAAAAGTTTGACTAGGGCTAAACCATCACGCTAAACAAAAGTGAAAAGAAGTTTGACCAGGGCTAAACCATCATGTAAAATGAAAGTTAAAAGAAAGTTTGACCAGGGCTAAACCATCATATCAAACAAAAGTGAAAGCAAAGTTTGATCTCAAGGTCTAAAGTTTGACCAAGTAAAAGTAGCAAGACTTGGTCAAGTACAGCTAAGTAAGTAAGAATTTGATCGAGTATGATCAGTTGGAGATAAACTTTGATAAGGTTGAAGTAATCTAATATTTGAGATCTTTAAGGAAAGATTAACTTACCTTTTGATTTTGAAGTAGTATCCATTCTAATAGTTTTTTTCTTGTTTCATTGTTTTAAACCTGTGAATTACACAACTATGAATATGGATGCATTATGAATGTGCATGGATTTTCATGATTGGATTTGTTCCTTATTTTTCTCATTTTCATTCATTTTCTTTTTAAATCATGATTCAACCCACTTTGAAAGCCTAGAAACATCTTCAGAAAGCATGAAGAATCTTTTTGGCAGTAAGAGGCCAGCCTTGAATCCAATGTTGTCTTTACAGAAACAATTATTCTTGCCCTCTGAGGAATTCGAATTATGATTACTAGCATTATCTAGTAACTGAAAGAGAACGGTATGATTAAGAATGTGTGAGGCATGCCACTTGTAATCATGTGATGCATTAATACTATCTAATGGTTAAGGAAAATAGACATGATTAGAAATATGGGCGATGTCCCTGCCCTGAGAGAAAACAGGACTTTGTGATGCATCAATATCATCTAATGGTTGAGGAAAAGAGATATGATTGAAAATCCGTGGCGTGTCCATGCCTTGAGCCATCTGTGGTTTTCAGAATGTAACAAGGACCTAAAATTTCCATCAATTCCCTTACCAGCCACAACAAAATAATGAATATCTTTTAAAAGGTTAAGCTTCCTCCATCATTGGAATTCTATCTAAAACCGTTAGTTATCCACCCTTAACATTCCTAGAATGTTTGAAAGAATTAAAACGTGAACCAAGATTTTCGTAATGTTTTGACCTTATTCCAAAGTAACTCAAAGAAATTAGTATGTTATCTATTTTAATCCATCTTTATTTCTTTAAGTTATTAATTATCATTTGGCAAAAATGTTAGCACAATCAAAAAGATAGTTTAACGGAGGTTGCATTTCAAAGAAAGAAAGTAGAATATTGGCTTTTTATAAAAGGTAAAATGCCTAAAAAAGATTCATAAAAATAATGGTAAATATCAAATAAAAGGTTTGGATAATTGAATTCAGATCTTTGAAGATTTATTTTGAACATAATATTTACTTTCTGCGTAGATCCATCCTTTTAGAGATGCGTTTAACCATATCATGCCTACCATTTAATCATTTTTTTCTTTTGCTTGAGTCACCCTTTTGAGTTTTCAACTCAAAGCCTCCCCTTATATCGTCTTTAATCGAATGCCTGTTCAGGTTTTTATCTAATTTTTATTTTTTTTGTTTTATTTTGTTTTTTTATTTTTTTTATTTTTTTGGTGTTTTTTTAAGCATAGTATTTCTTTACATTGTTTGCATTGACAGGGTTTGGCAAAACATCTCTATCCATTTCAGCAAAGATTAATGCACCTCTTGAGAATGCCTTATGAACCATATAGGGCCCTTCCTAATTGGATACCTATTTGCCTTATGGATCTTTTTGCATCGTGAGGATTTTCCTCAGCACCAGTTCTCCTTCATGAAACTGTCTTGGATGAATCTTCTTATCATGGGCTTTTATCATCTTTTTTTGGTACATTTGCCCATGCTGGATCACTTTTAACCTGTTTTCTTTAATAAAGTTTAATTGTTCTTAGCGATCTCGTGCCCATTCAGTTTCTTCTAATTTGGTCTCCATTAATATTTGAAGTGATGGGATCTAAACTTCAATTGGTAGTACTGCCTCCGTGCCATACACCAATGAGTATAGTGTTGCCCCAGTCGAAGTCCATACTAAGGTTCGATAAGCAAAGAGAGCAAATGGAAGCTTCTCATGCCAATCTTTATAAGTCTTCACCATTTTTCCCATAATCTTCTTAATATTTTTGTTGGCAGCTTCTACGGCCTCATTCATCTTCGGACGATATGTGACCGAATTATGATGAAAGATTTTGAGCTAGGTGCAAACCTCCGTCATCAATTTATTATTCAAGTTGGAGGCATTATTTCTTATAATTCTTTCAGGGACCCTGAATCTACAAATGAAATTGGCCTTTAGAATTTAATCACCACCAATCTTGTGACGTTTGCAAAAGAAGCAGCTTTCACCCATTTAGTGAAATAATCAATGGCCACCAAGATAAAACGATGCCAGTTCGATCCCGTAGGAGTAATGGGTCCGATGACATCATTCCCCATATAAAAAAAGGCCATGGCGCAATCATGACATGTAACGGTGAGGGTGGGACGTGAATCTTATCAGCATAGATTTGACATTTATGGCACTTTTAGGCATACTTGATATAGTCACTCTCCATAGTCATCCAAAAGTAGCCCAATCTCGTGATTTCTTTTGCCATCTTGTGTCCGTTGGCATGAATCCCACAAACCCCTTCATGTACTTCTTCTATTACTTTCTTTGCTTCTGAAGCATTAACACACCTTAACAATGTTTTGTCAAAACTTTTTTTATACAAAATCTCTCCATCCAAGATAAAATTTAGTGCTAGCCTTCTTAAGGTTATCTTATCAGTTTTTTAGGCATTTGGAGGATATATTCGATCCTTCAAATCATTTCTGATATCGTGATACCATGGAAGGCCATCTGCCTTAATTTCAACATTGTGGCAGTGTACACGAAATCATAAATACTCATCTCAATAGGTGTCACCTCCTACCCCTTGTTTACTTTGAACATCGAAGCCAAGGCTGCTAGAGCATCTGCCATTTGATTGTCATCATGGAACAAATGAACGTCTACTTCTTTGAATTCTTCTAGTAATTTTAGAATCAACTTTTTATATTGCTGCAACCTTGGTCTCGCATTTCCTATTTTTAGATAGTAGAACTTGCCACCTAGTTATCCTTCCTGATAAAGCTGGCGCTTCAAATAGATATTTGATTGGGTCTATTTTGGTGATTAGCTATGTAACATGATACAACATGTACTGTCAGAGTCATTTCGCTGTCCAGACTAGAGCGCAACATATCTTCTCTATATGGGAATAATTTACCTTGTAACCCAAAAATTTCTTACTGAGGTAATAGGTTGCCTACTCTTTCTTTCTAGTCTTATCATGCTGCTCGAACACAAAGCCCATGGATCTTTCAAACACTGACAAAATACAAGATCAAAGGTCATTTTAGAGTAGGCAATACCAATATCGATGAATTAGAGAGATATTGCTTAACTTTTTCAAAAGCATTTTGGCACTTATTATCCCACTCAGCAGGATTTTACTTTTGCAAAAGCCAAAAAATTGGATCACACTTATCCATGAGTTGAGATATGAATCTAGTGATGTAATTCAATCTCTTTAAGAAACTTCTCACTTCTTTTGGTGTGCGTAGGGATGGTAACTCCTGTATAGCTTTGATCTTATCCGGATCAACCTTAATTCCTCTTTCACTTACGATAACACCTAATAATTTTCTAGACCTAGCTCTGAATGTACATTTTACAGGGTTCAGCTTTAATCGATATTTTTTTAGCCTTTCAAATAACTTTTGCAAGTTCGCTACATGACTTTTTTCTTAACGGGGCTTGGTAATCATGTTATCAATGTACACTTCAATTTCTTTATGCATCATGTTATGGAATAGGGTGACCGTTGCTCTATGGTAAGTTGCTCCCACATTCTTCAACCTAAATGGCATTACTTTGTAACAAAATGTTCCCTATATTATGGCAAACATGGTCTTCTCCACATCCTTCGAAGCTATTTTAATTTGATTATACCCTGAAAATCTATCCATGAAGGAAAATAAATAGTTCTTCACAGTGTTATCAACTAAGGTATCTATATGAGGGAGAGAAAAGTTATCTTTTAGGCTTGCTCGATTGAGGTCTTAGTAATCTACACACATTCTAAGTCTTCCATCTTTTCTAGGAATAGGGACAATGTTTGCAACCCACTCTAAAAATTTTACCACCTTTAGAAATCCAGATGAAACTACTTTTTAACTTCTTCTTTTATCTTCAACAACATCTTCAGTTTCATTCTCCTTGGCTTTTATTGAACCAGTTTGCATTCCGGCTTCAAGGGCAATTTATGAACCACAATCTTCGAATTCAATCCTGGCATGTCTTGATAAGACCATGCAAAGATGTCTTGAAATTCATGCAGCAAGCTTACTAGATCTTTTCGGGTAAAAGCTTTTATGGCGGTTCCTATTCTAATCTCTTTCTTATCATTTTCATCATTCCCCAAATTAATAATCTCAGTGGGCTCTTCATGGGGTATTATGAGCTCATCTTCTCATTTAATTATTTTTAACAAATCAAGAGGCAAGATATGATCATCGACATCCTCTTCAAGATTGACCTTATTTGAGCAAATATTCTGTTCAAAATTAACCACTAAATCCTTATTAGATTTATCTATTTCTCTGCAAAGACAAAAGCAAGGAAGAAATGGGCAAAAGATTATAGGATATGAATGAGGTATGAATGAAAAAAAATGGAAAAGGGATGCTGAGATAAGAAATCATAAAAGAAAATGAATGTAAAACAGGAAAAGAGCCAAGAAATATTACATAACGAAAGATTAAGTGCATTTCATTTTTATTGATTAAAAATTAACATTTTGAGTTCTTACAAAAGATCTATAGATAACAGAGTTCATTTCTTAATTATTACTTTGGGATTGGCCTAGACATTATGGCTTTTTCAGCACATGTCCAATTCCTTAAAACATATCCACGGGGCATGGGTGAATCCCATGATCCTCAGTGAATTCTTCATCATCTCTTTTAATGGCAACCACATGGTGTTCCTCGAAGGCTTCATTAATCATCAGAACAACATTCCTGGTTACTTTATCTTCATTTTTTGGATTGACTCCTCTATAGCAGAAAATTTCCTCCAACGAGGGGTAGAGAGTTGTTTTTTCGCCTAACTATTGGCCAACACCCATGGATGGCTACCTTCCTCTCATTCTTTTTTTGAATTTCTTCTTCTGGACTGCTTTTAGCTTGAAGCCTAATCCATATTTGTTTTTCTTACCATTGAATTAATGGCCTAGCTAATTCTTTGTAAACATCTCCCAAGTCCACTTCCAGCTCGAGCTCATTTCTTGATTATAAGCCTAAGACCCATGCGGGTGCTGTTTAAAAGTCTAGGTTTCAAGATTACAGACCCTTTCACAATAAAAGTGGCATTGATGATTTCAAAGGATCTAAAAGAGCACTCCTTAATTTTAGTATTTACTTCAATGTAAGGGGCTTCAGTAGAAGTCATGGCCACAATGTCTTCTTCCCCGGATAGCTAATCAACTTTTTATTAACTATGAATTTTACTTTTTGGTGCAAAGATGATGGGATAGCCCCGGTAGAATGAATCCATGGTCATCCTAACAAATAGTTGTATGCTGGGACAATATCCATTATATGAAATTTGATCTCAAGTAGGCAAGGGCCAATATCTAAAGTGATCAAGATAGTTCCCTTGATTTCTCTCTTGGTCCCGTCGAATGCCTTAACAATTGTGTGGCTGTGCTTGATCTGACTGATATCAACTGGTAAGTAAGACAATGTGATAACGGTAGTACATTCAAAACTGATCCATTATTAATGAGGACTTTGGGTAGAATGGTCCCTCTATAATGAGTTGTGATATGGAGAGCTTTTGTAGAAATGCTGCCCCCTGGTGGGATCTCATCGTCACTAAATGAGATGAAATTGTCAGCAATAATGTTATTTACTAGGCAATCCAGCTTATTAATGGAAATGTCTTGAGGAACATAAGCTTGGTTGAGCATTTTCAATAAAGTATTTCGATGCGTTTCTAAGCTGAGCAGCAAGGTTAACATAGAAATCTTTGCTGGTTGCTGCTTTAATTGTTCTACTATACTATACTCACTATGTTTAATAAACTTAAGAAATTTAGCAGCCTCTTTTTCCTTGATCGATTCTTATAGTTCTACTAGGTGATCATCGGTAACTATTGCTTTTCCTAATACCTGTCCTTTTGACTTGGTTTTTATACTAGTTTCACTAGTTTATGGGCCATAAATGCGACCACTCCTTGTTACATGGCTTATCCCAGTTATGTAGATAGCTGCCAGTTGGCTTGTAACAACCTCTAGAGTTGTTATTCCACCATCATACTTCCATGGTACTTGTTTGTTATTTTGATACGGGAATGGAGTTGGTGCTCTAATAATGAGTTTAGGAGTAATTTCAATCGTAGGCGGTGTGATCTTTGGCTGCTTGCAATGAATGATAAGAGGGCGACTAACACCGTAGGGTAACTGCGACGATCCTTCACTAGCCATGTTGATTGGTTTTTCTTCATTTATTCTAACTTCTTCAAATAGCCTAATTTCACCACTTTCCATTATTCTTTGGATTATGCCCAAAACTTCTATGCAATTTTACAAAGTGTGCCTTGACATTTTGTGAAATTTGCAAAAGTTAGTACCAAGATTAGATTGACCTTTGCTACTTCCATGATCTCGACTAAAGATCCCTCCTTCAGTCAGGATTGTCCATACTTTTTCCATAGAAGTCCTAACTTCTTGGATTTTTGTCTTCCTTTGATAATATTTTTAGTAATTAGAGCATTAATCCTGGGTTCAGTATGATTTGGCAAGGGATTTACTACCACATTAGGTGCTGAGCCATTATCAATTCGAAAGGCACCCTTCTCAAGAAGACTTTGAACCTTTTGCTTGAAGGGCATATGGTTTTCGATCGAGTGACCTGCTACTACATGATACTCACAGTGTAGATTTAGGTCATACCAACTAGGGTAATTTCCTTCGTATGGTTTGCAAAAGATTGGAGCCACTAACCGTGCCTCAAAAAGCTTATCAAACATTTCTTTATAAGAGTAAGGATGGGGTTCATAATGAGATCTAGGTTGGTTGGCTCTCTGGGCTGGTGGATTAACATTGGGTTTTGGTTGGTTTTGTGGAAGAGGGTTTAAAGCGATGGTCTAAGGTGATGTTAAAGGAAAAGCTCTGGGTATGTTAAGAGAGTAGGAATTCTGGGTTTGCTGTATTTGGTTTTGGTAATACAGACAAGGTCCTTGATGATACAGTTGACTAGCGTAGTTAACGGATAGAGCTTCTTCTTTTTTCTTTCCCATCCCTGGCCTTTTTCCAATAGAAGACTCCCCAGTCATGATTTTACCAGCCTTAATAGATGTTTTAATCATCTCTCCCAAAATAACAAGATCAGCAAAATTCTTAATTACTTTCCCCACCAATTTTTCGTAATAGGGGGGATGTAAAGTGCCTATGAATAGCATCATGATTTCTTTCTTAGTCAGGGGAGGCTAAACTTGAGAAGCCATGTCTCTCCATCTTTGTGCATATTCCTTAAAGATTCAGTAGACTTTTTCCCCATATTCTGAAGAGTTAGTCTATCAAGCACCCATTTAGCCATATGTTTATTGTTAAAGAAATGCATTAGCTAAATCAGTCCAGCATTGAATTTGAGTGCGGTTCAGATCATTATACCATCTCAGTGCAGATCTAGACAAACTTTCTTCAAAATAATGAATCAAAAGCCTGTTGTTCTAGGCATAACCAACCATTTTCCTGATGAACATTTTAATGTGTGCTTAAGGAGAAGTAGTGCTTTTGTACTTTTCAAACTTGAGCATTTTAAATTTAGGTTGAAGGACTAAGTCTGGTACTAGACTAAGGTCTTCGACATCTACACTACTATATAATTTGGCCGCCTCCTCTCAAGAAGCTATAGTTTTCCTTTTTCTATCACTGCTTTAGCTTGCCCTTTACCCTTCTGTTTACACTTTTCCTTTTCATTGATGCTAGGGCATGTTGATTCTTTTTGGGTGACTGCAGTTCTTGCACCTATCCCTTGTGAAAGGGCATCAGGATTAATGATGATGACCGGTGGGTTGGTAGCTGGGACATTTTGTTACAGATTTTGGATATTGGTTGGTTGTGCATTCTAAGCGTTAGCTATTTGTTCCTCAACTGGTACCCGCTCGGATCCCCCAGTAAGGGTATCAATATTTATCCCTAGCTATTGATGAACTACCTCCCTTGCCAATAACAACTCCATCATCCTCGTGATCTAAGCTAGTAGCTCTTCTTGCCTTTTAAGCATGGCCTCTTGAGCTTGTCGATGACTTTTTTCTAATCTCTCTAATCTTGCCAAGTATCTTCAGCCATTCTTCTTGTTTTAAGTTTAGTATGGTATTGATGAATGGGTAGTGATTGAGTTGGTCTTTCTGAGTTTGCAATGTTGACCTTAATAATTCCACCTTTTTTGAGTTAAGTAATTTTCACTTATGAACTAATAAAACTAATAATCATGTATGTATGTATGTATGTATGTATGTATATGTATGGTATGAGTATATGAATGAACTTGTAGGGACGCTTGCTTTAACTAAAGATTCCAAACTCAGAAATTTTCATTAACTTTGTGACAAATTACATGTTCACATTATTGATCTTTTAGGGATTACATCCAAGGAAATTCTTAATTTGATCATATTGTTTCTAAGCTTCATCCAAAAATTGAAGTAAAACGTCTCCATACCGTCCTATAGGATTAATTTGCATCTGTAAGTCTCTAATCCTCTCAACCATTTTCCTTGCTTAGATGACGGCTGAGTGGATCTACTCCATAAGATGATCTATATACATTTGTCTGCCAAAAGAATCAGCTACCCATCGTTTGCCATTATCTTTAACCCACCATAGTCTATTATCCCAATATGCATTTAGATCATGGTAAGCTTGCACCAAGGCGCGAATATCATCTCCCCTGTGTTGTAATTCTAATTCCATCTCTGCAATAGTAATAGTGAGACCTTGTCTTTCCTTAAGCAATTAAGATACCCTTCCATGCTCTCGATCCAAGGCAACTTTGAGTCGCTTATTCTTTTCCATAGACCTTCTTAACATGAGACGTGTACCAGCATGCTCTCTTCTTTCCTTTTCAAAAATAGTTTGCCTAGCATCTCCTTCCAAAGCTTTAGCCTTCCATGCTTTTAACTCTTTATGAAGCTTGCGCATTTCTTCTTTCATCCCCTTAGCAGTGCTGTTGGAACTCCCGGATATCCAGGCAAGTTTTATTTTTTTGTTTTGTTTGACCTAGTCATTTTTTATTAAGTTGTATTTTTCTTCCATTTTTACAACTTCTTTTGCTTTTGCTTCCATCTTCATTTGTAAGTAGGTAACTTTTTCTTAGAGCTAATAATTCTCATCATTCATTCTTTTTCACTCTTTGGAAGCTTCCTCCTTAATCAAATCGATCTTGGATGGCATGATGGTTTCTAGCTGAATAGGTACTCGAGGAATGGTTCCATTCGAGCTAAGAATAATTATGTCACAACCTCGAACTCTTCTCCAAGCATCATATCCTGGAGTAGTCTTATCCATGTATGCACTTAAT
>JBBYHK010007075.1:0-11947 GCA_038382065.1 Adansonia grandidieri | reverse complement strand
GTTCATCCCCGGATCAATCCGGATAAGAAAGTTATGATTTTTCAAATCTAAACTGTCCAGAACCTCTGGAATCTGGACATGTATTCTGGTTGGGGCATTTCAGACCCACTAAATGATTTTTCCAAATTTTTCAAACATTTTTCAGAAAATATTCATGAAATTCCCTTTTCAGAAAGGTATCACTTGCAATTTTTTTATGCCAAATGAGTCCGAGGTGATTTTTCAAATTTTGACACACATTGTCTCTCGTATGCTCTGCCAGTAGCATGATCAATCAGAACATGAAAATTTATTTTCCTAGAAAGTGACTTTTTGGGATATCGGGAACATTTTTATATTGGACCTCATCGAGTTACCTTTCTAATGTGTCTTGTCCACCTTCTAAATCCTTCGAATCAATTAAGAATAAATTCAAGAAGCAAGATAGCGCAATGCTATCCCCTGTTTTCAGTTTTGGTCAAAATCGAGTTGTTTTTCGAAATTTCATCTTGAGACATTCGAATGTCTTTATGTCACCCCAATCAGACTCGAGAACATACTTTAACATCCCACAAGCTCGTATTAAGGCACAAACATATTTTACTTCTTTATCATCCTCATTCATAATAAATCTTTTTGCCAAAAATCATCGAAGGCTCACCCATTTTCTGAATCATGAAGTTTTGTCATCCACGGGGATACTCCAACCCTGCCTTTTCGAGGGGACACTCTAACCCCGTTTTTTCAAAATTGTCAAAATAAAAATCTTCCTTTGTCAAAATTAATTGTCATCCATAAGGATACTCCAACTCCATCTTTCCGAAAGGATACTCTAACCATGTCTTTCAACTACAATTAAATTTTTTTCCTCCTTCTCAGACTTCTATGAATATGTCAAACAAACCTTGTTTAATCAAGAAACTCAGATGCGTCTTAAAAATTGTCAATTCAATTATTCCTAAATAATCTATGCCAATTGCGAGGTAAATTTCAATAGTCCATTCCTTTTCCTTATCATTGCATTGAATGATCTATGTTATGTTACTTCATTTATTATCTTACTAACATGATTTCTTTGTGATGATTATTTGCATTCATATTTCCAAATCATTTCAAATAAACTAAAGCTAATGCTCCGCATGGGTATCTTTCCAGTGCCCAAAGTGGAACATTCCATTTTCAAAGTAAAATCCAGAGGTCATTTTTATCGAAAATCTCTATATTCACTATCTTTCTGGGGCATAAATGAGGTTAAATCTTTTTCATCAAAACCTAGATTATTTCTATAAGAGTCATTCATTCGAAGAGGGTTATATCAAAATAATGACCAGTTAAGATTGAAAGAATCGAAACTGAGGAAGACATGGTTAGTAAGGTATCGATTCTGGGCATCGTCAAGAGGTTCGTACCTCATCGCGCGTAACCAACTCCTGAACCCAAACGGTGAATCTTTGCATTACTAGACCACGGGATCGATGTTTTGAGTTTTGTAACTCAAATCATAGGTTTCAATAGGCATCTGATCATGCCTAGCCTAAAATGATCGGTGGTGACTCCAAGCATTGGCCATTTCGTGATGGTCATATGAGACTAATAAGACGAGTGATTCGTCCTATGGCCCCCCCTCATCGTGTTAAAAGTCAAGAATCTATACTTTCTCATTCTCATCACAACACCAAAGAATATCTCAATTAAGAAGACATTTCCAAGTCAGAAAAATATTCAAAGTCATGCGCACCCATTGATCTACAAGGATCCACCTCGGGGTATGTTATGACAGCTTAGCAACTCCGCTGGGGATGGTATAGAGAGTTAGGCCAATAACTAGCCATGTCTTTCTAGGTTCCTGGTTCTTTCGATTTTCGGTCATTATTTAAGCATGGCCCTTTTGTCATTTTGTCATCTAATCTTTTGTTTGACATGATTTTCAGGATTGTCTTATTTTTTTTGAATAATCATTAACTTAATAAAAATGGTAATACAGAAGCAAACAAAAGGTTTGCTCATTTCCCCATTACACATTGTGCACTTACATGTGCATTAGTGTCCTGCCAAACCCCATGGCATGGTTATAACCCAATCATTAGGAGGAAGTGAGCTATCCGCCTTTGTGAGTAACCCTCCGCATAGGCATGGCAATAACTTTTTGGATGTAAATGACCTATGTCTCTCATCAGTAACCCGCTGCATTTGCATAGGGAAATACATTCAATGGATTGAACCCGTTCTGCCAAACCCACAATGGGTTTAGGATCGGGGTCTCTTAATTGTCCTTATCAGATGGAGGAGCAATTTGGATACCTATTTAGGCATCAACTTAAACCTCATATAGTGAGCCCTACGAGCTAAACCATGTCAAACCATACCAAAACACTGCTACAATACCCAAAGAATAGGGTCACTTGGGGAAACATTCCTAACCTTTACTCCTAATTACCATAATTATGTAGGTGACAATGAGTATTTTTATCATTTATTGAGACATGCCATTGTGCTGCCCTAACGATGGCTAACCTTTGTATAAATAAGTGACAGTGAACAAAAACCATCATTCACAATGTCTTAGACTGTAAACTGTTATGCTTGGCTTAACGCACCTCTGCACTAGTGGTGATGAATGAATATTGCTACTGGTCATTTTTTTAACAAAATAGAATATAACATTACCTCACAAAGGGCAAATTGCATCTTGGGATGTTGAAATGCTACCTATCTCTCGTCTCGGCACCTTGGCTGAGACATTTGTTTTTTTTCCCTTCTCTTATGATGTTCTTAAATTTTTATTACATTTGTCTCCTATATGTTTCACTAACTCATTTTCTTTTTGTTTGTGTTTTGGTGCATGCATCATTTCATCATAACTATCATGACAATCATTATTTTGAGACAATTATTCTAGTTCACTGTTCAGCAAGGGGCATCATTTATAGAGCAATAGCTTATCTCCACTATCAAGTCCTTTGAAAATGTTAGAAAATGGTCAAAAGCTTGCCAACATCAGGACGGGGACATCTTAAAGTCTGACTATGTCTCAAAATGCATGAAGAGGTCAAGATCAACTTTCGTTAGAATGATTGTCGGGAACTGAAGCACATTTAGGACAATTGGGACAGCAACATGAAAGAAGTCTTTGCTAAAAAGTACGGGGATATAGCTCTCTTACTTTGAGTTTAGTTGGATGATGGCTTGTTACAAGCAGCGGCACAGTTCTGGAATCCCGCCTAGCGATGTTTCACCTTCAATCAACAAGATTTAGTCCCTACCATTGATGAGTACACAGCCCTGCTCAACATAAAAAGGGCCAAGTCAGATCGAATTTACTGCAAGGCTTTAACGCCTCCTCCATTCAAGAAAAAGGTTGAGGTAAATTTTTGGAGTCACAGAAGCATGGGTTGATGGTCATGTCAAAGTAAAAGGGAGTAGCGAATGCATCTTTTGGGCTAGCTTGAAAGAGGTAATCATGAATCTTTCTGATCTGAAGAAAGCTCAAGATGTCTATGCTTTGGCAATCTATGGGCTCGTTATATTCTCAAAGACTTTGGGTTATGTAGAGGCAGCAGTCACAGATGTCTTTTCTCCCCTATTTTGCAACATCAACCCTACTTCCACCATCATCGCTGAAACCATTTGTACCCTTAGCTTTTGTACAAGGATGGGAATAGGAAAGTTTATCGAGTGCACTTCATTGCTCTAGATATGGCTCCTAAGTCATTTTTGTGTTAGGGAAAGAAGAGTCAGGCAAAATTTCTTCTTCAAGATCAGTCCTCTTTCCACGGCATTAGAGGAAGCATGTCATCAAGATAAGACAGAAAAGCATTGGGTGGAGGAATTATGAAACGTCAAGGAGGAAGAAATCATGTGGAGAGCCCCATGGGTGTTCCCTCAGTCAATTGTGTACAAATGTGGAGACTACACTTCTGTGCCATTCCTAGGACTATAGGGAAATACCAGTTATGCTCCTCTTTTGGTGTTGCGTTAGTTCCAGTGCTAGCAATTCATCCCATTCCTCAAAGATTTAGGACATTTGGATTTTGAATACGGAGAGCCCAATTACAAAGTGAAAGTCCAGTTAGCTCTCTAAGCTCGGAAGAAGGTCCATTGTATAGAAAGATATTAGAGAGGAAGCCCCACCAGGCCTGGATACAAAGAATGGAGACTCCATCATATCAATGATACACTGCTACCACCTAACTCTGGGATACTGCAAATCCTAATAGAGGAACCACCTTCTGAGATCAAGCTACTTAAGAGGGAGTTTGAGCAAGAAAAGACGTCCTTTGCTATAGAAATATCTCGACTTAAGGAGGAAAAAGGCTAGCTAGAAATGGATATCTATTTCAGGAGTGGTGAAATGGATCGAGTCATTAAAGAAAGGAATTGCTTCAAAGATGACCTTGAGAACCTAACCAAGGATTTTGTGACACTCAAAAAAGCTAACAAGTCCCGACGTATTGGCAAGACACTAGTCGAATGGGAAGCAGAAGTCGCCACTCTCAATCACAAGCTAAATCAGTAAAAGGAGGAAGTTTGAACCAATGAAGAAAAGTTCATGAGGGCATGTGCTCTTGCTTCCACCTACCAATGAAAGAATCAAAGACTCAAGGTCCAAATGTGAGATGCGAGAGCCACTAGGGTTGAAAAAAAGCCCTTATTCACAGAATCCAAGAGTTAGAACAGTCTTTTCAGGATCATCGATGTCATATCAATGAACTAACAAAGGCTTTCGAGCAATGCGAACTAGATTGGCAAGCGAAAATCAAGCAAGCACGTCTAAACTACCAAGAACAACATCAGCACCTCACTCAACAAGTTCAGATGGCTCAGCGAGAGGTGGATGACATGATTGAAGTAGCTTGGTCCATAAGGCGAGACATCGCACCTATTGGAGATCATGAGCAACAACTCTTGGGTTTTCTTGATTGTGTGATTACACAATGTAATCATGTCAGATACTTTCAGATGTGATCATGCCATAAAAGAAAAACTCCTTTTGTGACTCTATAAATGATGTTATTGATGAAGCTGTTCCAAGAATTAATTGTCTCCAATGTATATGCATATTTAATTTCACCATTTTTTCGTCTTTATTGCACTTACATCAATCATTCATTATTTTAACTCATCATCGCATCATAAATGCTCATCAATAAATACATTTTTTTAAAAAAAAGAAAAAAAGTCTAATATGGTAATTGGGCCATAAAAGTGCAAGGGATTCTGAGATCAATCAGGAACAGAGAACCTTACATCACGCACCATTACAACACGCAATGTCGTAAGCAAATCATGGAGAGTGATCATGAAGCTCGCATTGAACGACTTGAGCTAATGGTTAAGGAATCACAAGACCATATGCTCCGCTAGCAAAATGAAATGCAAACTCATATGGCAAGACTTATGGAACTAATGACAGCCTCTATGAAAGAAAAAGGATAAGCTAGTACTGCTGAAACAAGGAATGATTCCCCCAACATTGAAAGTCCCCCTGCCAATAATCCAGAACCTGCCCAAAGGGAAACTAGACAATAACAATGGCCTGCTCCTGCACCTGTCACTCAGACTTTGTCGGTCATCTACCTTAATCCTATTGTGATAGGTCAATTCATTCTTGGTACTCAGAGGATGAATATGAGAGTCTCATCAGCAGATCCAATAACTCTTGACCATGAGGAATCGGAGAAAATAGATGGTTAAAAGTCCACCATGATTGCGAAAGAAGTGAACAAATTCTAACTACTGGAAAAATGCCTCCAAGCTATCAAGGGGAGTGACAAGTTTGGAGCTCTTGACACACAATCATTGTCTTTGGTGTCCAACCTTGTCATTCCCTTGAAGTTTAAAGTCCCAGAGCTAAAAAAATTTAATGAAACCACTGACCCTTCTGTCTATGTTCGAATGTACCTACGAAAGATGGCTGGGTATAAGAAAGATGAAAAGCTCCTCATCCATTGCTTCCAGCATAGCCTCATTGGGGTAGCAGCTCAGTGGTATATCAAGTTGGACAACGTGAAGATCTAATCATGGGTTAATTTGGCTAAGGCCTTTCTGAATCAATACCAGCCCATGTCGAATTGGGCACCAGATCAACTTTCTTTGATGAATTTTGAGAAGAAATCCACTGAAAGCTTCAGGCAATAAGCCCAAAGGTAAAGAGAGGAAGCAGCCCTAGTCTAGCCTCTACCTTACAAAAAAAGAGATGACAGTCACTTTCATCCACACCTTACGCACCCCTTATTACAAGAAACCCGTAGGAAATACCATCAAAAAATTTGCTGACCTCGTCCTCTCTGGGGAAATGATTGACGCAACCATTATGAGTGATAGAATGTCAATCAGGGAAATGTCTGGGTCAAGCAAAAAGCCTATGGCCAGTAAAAAGAAGGAAGGAAAGGCTAATGCTATAAGTTATGCCAGCTCATCTCAGTCGAAATGACATCAAACACCCAACCCTTACTACCCAAGCACGTTGTATTCTTGCCCTATCACCATACCCCCTCAACTAATTAATGCCATAACCTACAACCCGTCATTTGCAATCCCATCCAACCCACCACAAAGCTATCTTCCATAAGTTCACCAAAGTACTAATCGAGCAACCAATAACGCACTTGGCAATCTAGGTGCAAATAAACAAAGATAACATTTTGATCCTATCCCTATGACCTATAAAGAGCTTTACTAGTTAGTGGCCCCAATCTATGTCCCAGAAAAGAAGCTGCCTTACCCACCATGGTACAACCCTAACACCCACTATGAATACCATGCCGAGGTAGCAGGACATGACATTAAAAGCTGCATATCTTTCAAACAAAATGTGAAAAATCTAATTAACTTAAAAGTCTTGCAGTTTGGGATGAACTAGGGACCAAATGTTGCTGCCAATCCTTTACCAAACCATACTGAGCCAGCTACAAACATGATCAACATTGAGAACAAACATGAAGTAAAGGCAAGTATAGAGGATGTAAGGATGACAATGTTCTTGGTCTGGCAAACATTAATTCAGGTCGGGTTGCTCAAAGCAACAGAAAAATTGGAAGATAATCCCGACAACTTCTGTGACTTCCATATAGCTGTAGGTCATACCTTATAAACATGCAAGGAGTTTATGTCCATGGTTCAAAGAATGATGAATGAAGGCTAGATAGAATTCTATCATGCGATCACATCTGCTGCTGAATTTACCACTATGATAGGGGATGAAACCATAAAGCCACCTTATGGGAGAAATCGACCGCTCATTCTTTATGGTAAGTCAAGTTCTTAGGTCAGTTCTTTGACACCTACACCAAAATTGGTTATAGAAGTACCTAAACCATTCCCGTATAAGAGCAACAAAGCTATTCCATGGAAATATGAGAATTAGGTAGTGATGATCAGAGAACTAACTCCCTCAACTACTGTAATAGAACTATCATGAGTTAGTCATGTAACTCATAGCAGTAGCTATTACGCTCCCTCAGCTCAAGAAAACAAAAGGTTAATGCATCTTCAAGCACCAGTACCGCTCAAATCCAAGCAAAGAATCTTGAGACTAAAAAAGTCAAGGAAGCAGTGAATGAAAGAGAAGCCACGAAGCTTCTCAAGTTCATTAAGCATAGTGAATACTGCATTATGGATCAGTTAAGGAAGTAACCCACCAAAATTTCTATGCTATCTTAGCTTCTTAATTCAGAGGTCCACCGAAATGCATTACTGAAGGTGCTAAACGAAGCATATGTGCCTTCAGACATCCCCGTGGACAAGTTGGATCGTTGGTGAACAACATCATGGCTGATAATTACATTTCCTTCACTAATGATAAAATCCCACTCGAAGGCAAGCGCAGTTATAAGGCTCTACATATCACCACCCATTGTAAGGGATGCATTTTGCCTAAAGTACTTATAGATAATGGGTCGGCCCTCAATGTCATGCCTATGACTACATTAAGCAAGCTACCTATCGATTAGTCTAACATCAAAAGTAGTCGTACCATAGCTCAAGCTTTTGATGGAACATGTCGCGGAGTAATTGGAAATATCACAATCCAGCTCCAGATAGGCCCATGTACATATGAAGTGAACTTTCAGTTTATGGATTTTAATCCTTCTTACAACTGCCTATTGGGAAGACCATGGATACACTTCACCCGAGTCATCCTATCCTCTCTCCATCAGAAGCTTAAATTTATGATAGATGACAAAGTAATCACCATCGGAACAGAAGAAGAAATGATTGCCACTGCTTTAATCGAGGATATCTATATAAAGACTAATGAAGATGCACTAGATTTATCATTCTAATCCTTCGAGTTTGTCAATGCAACATTTGTAGGAGAAAGATTGCCAATAGTTAAACCCCATCTATCAAAGAGTACCCACCTAGGTTTAAAAATGACTGTTGGCAAAGGTTCCCATGTTGGAAAAGGGCTTGGCAAAAATTTGCTAGGGATGGCCCGAGCCTTACAGGTCACCACTCAAGCCAAAAAAAGAGGTTTAGGATTTAAGACCAATGTGCACTCAAGAAAGTGGCAAGAAAAGAAGACCTGTAACCAGGAAATGACACGATCATTAGGTCGAAAGGAGGAGTCAAAGCCGACAATGTTTCCATCTCTCCATGAGATATTTCGTTTGGGAGGATGAATTGATCGAACCCAATCAAAAGAGCAAAAGGCCAAAGATGTCTTACTTATCCTAAACAGAGCATTTAACAACCTCTATCTCTAAGATACCGAGCCATAAAATTTATGTCCTTCCACTAGGACCTAATTTTGATGATAGGGTCATGACAGAAGCCTCTGTACTTTTCCTGTCCCTTTCATGTAATGTCAAGAAATGGAAACCTACCTGCCCTCACCCAAGGGCAGATGGGTGTCCCATGTAAAGGGCCTTTTTATCGAACATTATCAATGAAATGACTTTTGCATATATCATTCCATATTGTGTATCACTTTTCAACCCTTTTGTCTCCATTACTCTTTTGCCTTCATTTTTATCCAAATCCCTTAGTGGTGTGTGTGCCTTTTGCAATGTTTATTTCTTTGCCCTTTCAGGTGTCCTGACTACAGTGACATGGATGTGTTTGATGGGTCTTTAAAGATCGATTTTGAACAGTTAATTTGCACTAGTGAAGTCGATCATGAAGAAGATTTCGAAGAAAGCTCTGTACCATCAAACCTTTTACGATTAGTTAAGCAAAAGGAGAAGCAGATCATGACCCATTAAGACCCAACGGAAGTAATAAATCTAGGTACTCAAGAGGACCAAAATGAGGTTAAAATCAAAACCTCAAGAAAGTCGGTAACTAAGACCAAACTGATGACCTACTCCAGGAGTATAGAGATGTATTCACTTGGTCATATCAAGACATGCCAGGACTAGACACTGATATAATGGTCCACAAGCTTCCCATCAAGCCTGGATGCAAACCAATTTGGCAAAAGTTAAGGAGGATGAAGCTGGAAATGCTCCTCAAAATTAAAGAGGAAGTCAAGAAGCAGTTTGATGCAGGGTTTATTGGAGCAGCCAAATATCCAAAATGGGTTGCCAATATAGTCCCAGCCTAAAAAAAGATGGTATGGTATGAATTTGTGTTGATTATTGAGATCTAAATCGAGCTAGTCCCAAGGATAACTTTTCGCTACCCCATATCGACACTTTGGTAGATAACACGACCAAGAATTCTTTATTCTCTTTCATGGATGGATTCTCAGGTTAGAACCAGATTAAGATGGCACCTGAAGACATGGAGAAAACAACTTTCGTAACCATGTGGGGGACATTTTGCTATAATGTCATGCCCTTTAGACTAAAAATGCTAGGGTAACCTATTAGTGGGCCATGGTAGCCCTATTCCATGACATGATGCACAATGATATTTAGGTCTACGTTGATGACATGATTGCCAAGTCAACGAAAGAGGATGAGCATGTCACAGACTGTCAAAAACTTTTTGAACAGCTATGAAAATTTCAACTCAAATTAAATCTTGCTAAGTGTAACTTCAGAGTCACTTCGGGTAAGCTTTTAGGCTTTATAGTCAGCGAAAAAGGGATCGAAGTTGACCCAAACAAAGTTAAAGCCATTCAAGATATTCCACCACCTCAAACCCAAAAGGAAGTGAGAAGCTTTTTAGGGAGACTAAACTACATTGCTAGATTCATATCCCAGCTTAATAACAAATGCGACCCTATATTTTGGCTCCTTCATAAACAAAATCCAAGAGAGTGGAATGAGGCATGTTAAGAAGCCTTTGATAAAGTCAAGCATTATCTGTCAAGTCCACCAGTGTTGGTGTCGCTAGTGCCCAATCAACCTTTAATCCTTTACTTGGCAGTCTTTAACAAATCTATGGGTTGTGTATTAGGGCAGCATGATGAGTCGAGAAAAAGGACCAAGCAAACTACTACTTAAGCAAAATGTTCACAGAATATGAGTGCAATTACTCCATAGTCGAGAAGTTATGTTGTGCTTTAGTGTGGACAACTAGAAGACTCAGACAGTACATGCTATACCAACCACATGGTTGATTGCAAGGCTTGATCCTATCAAGTATCTATGTGAAGCACCTGCACTATCAGGAAGGCTAGCTAGATGGCAAGTCCTGCTTTCTGAATATGACATTGCCTATGTCAGTCAAAAGGATATCAAGGGTAGTGTGATAGCTGACTTTTTGGCAAGTCGAGCGATGGATGACTATGAACCCTTAAATTTTGACTTCCCGATGAAGATCTAATATGGGTTTCTAAAGATGAAAATGTCTTCAACCAAGATCACTCTTGGAAAATATATTTTGATAGAGCATCAAATGCTTTAGGACATGAAATTAGGGCAATATTGATGTCACTTGACAAGAGTCATTATCCATTCACAGCAAGCCTGAATTTTGATTGCACGAATGATATCGTAAAATATGAAGCATGTGTCGTGGGGCTTTAAGTAGCCATTAAGAGAAATGTCAAGATATTACAGGTGCTTAGTGATTCGGCCCTAGTCATCTACTAATTGAAAGGAGAGTGGCAAACTCGCGATGCCAAGCTAATGCAGTATGGGAAGTTGATATCAGAGCTCAAGAAAGAATTTTATGATATTAGGTTTCAACACTTACCTCGAAAAAAGAACCAAATAGTCGATGCTTTGGCTACCTTGTCATCCATGTTTAAAGTCAACTAGGAGTTAGAAGTCGCTCCCATATAGTTGAGCATCTACACAACTCTGGTTCATTATCATAGTGTCAAAAAAGAGAAAGATGGCTTACCGTGGTACTATGACATCTTTCGTTACATCAAGGATCAGCAATATCCCAAACATGCAACCGAGACTGACAAAAGGACTATCAGAAGGCTGGCTATGGGATTTGTTCTAGATGGAAAAATCTTATACAAAAGGAGTCATGATCAAGTATTGCTCAAATGCATTGACACTCCTGAAGCTAAAAGGATCCTAGAAGAAGTTCATGAAGGGATTTGTGGCACACATGCTAATAGACATCTGATGGCCAAGCAAATCATGAGAGTGGGTTATTACTAGTTGACCTCAAGAGAGACTGCATCAATTATGCACGAAAATGCCATAAGTGTCAAATCTATGCAAACAAGATCAATGTCCCTCCAATGCCACTTTATGTCATGACGGCCCCATGGCCTTTCTCAATGTGGGGCATGGATGTGATCCAGCCAATCACCCCCAAAGCTTCCAACGTGCATTGTTTTATCTTGGTAGCGATTGACTATTTTACCAAAAGGGTAGAGGCTTCCTCGTATGCTAATGTCACTAGATTGACCATTTATAAGTTTGTCAAGTAGGACATCATCTATAGATATGGCCTTCGAAACCAAGTCATCATAGACAATGCAAGCAATTTAAACAATAAAATGATGCAAGCAGTCTGTTCACAGTTCAAGATCTAGCACCATAATTCTATCCCTTATCACCCAAAAATGAATGGGACAGTCGAGGCAGCCAACAAAAACATCAAAAGAATAGTT
>JBBYHK010007064.1:0-11947 GCA_038382065.1 Adansonia grandidieri | reverse complement strand
GCTTTGGTTTCATAGGAAAAACTTTACCTCCCACCATTTTTTAGAATCAAATTTCATCTATGTATTGGGATAAACACAGATTCACGTAAGAATCTCATTTCTTTTCATGATCGGGCTCCATAAACACAATATTCTCATTGGGATAAATGAATTAATGCTTTGGTTTCATCAAAAAAACTTTACTTCCTACCATTTTTTAGAAACAAATTTCATCTGTCAATTGGGATAAACACGGATTCACGTAATAATCTCATTTCTTTTCATGATTGGGCACCATAAACTCATTCTCCTCATTGGGATAAATGATATTGATCTTCAGTTTCACAAGAAAGACTTCACTTCCTACCATTTCTTACAACCAAAATTCATCTATCAATTAAGATAAACTTGGATTCATGTAATAATCTACTTTCTTTTAATGATCAGGAACTATAAACTCATTCTCCTCATTGGGGTAAATGATGTTGATGCTTTTGTTTCATAAGAAAAGCTTTTCTTTTAACCATTTTTTAGAATCAAAGTTCTTGTGTCAATTAGGACAAACACGGATTCACGTAATAATCTCTTTTCTTTTCATGTTTGTGCACAATATGCTCATTCTACTCATTGGGGCAAATGACATTAAAGCTTTGGTTTCATAAAAAAAGCTTCACTTTCCACCATTTTTAGGATTAAAGTTCATCTGTCAATTAGGATAAACATGGAATCACGTAATAATATCCTTTCTTTTTATGATTGGGCACCATAAACACAATATGCTTATTAGGATAAATCAATTGATGCTTTGGTTTCATAAGAAAAACTTCACTTCCCACCAATTTTTAGAAACAAATTTTGTCTATCAATTGGGATAAACATGGATTCACGTAATAATCTCCTTTCTTTTCATGATTGGGTACCATAAACACAATATCCTCAATGGGGCAAATGAATTGATGCTTTGGTTTCATAAGAAAAACTTCACTTCCCACCATTTTTTAGAAACAAAATTCGTCTGTCAATTGGGATAAACATGATTTAATGTAATAATCTCTTTTCTTTTCACGATTCGGCACCATAAACTCATTTTCCTTATTAGGATAAATGATATTAACGCTTCGGTTTCACATGAAAGACTTCACTTCCTGCCATTTTTTACAATCAAAATTCATCTATTAATTGGGATAAACACGGATTCACTTAATAATCTCCTTTTTTTTCTTGATTGTGCACCACAAACACAATCTCCTTATAAGGATAAATGATATTGACGCTTTGGTTTCATAGGGAAAACTTCTTTTCCAACCATTTTTGGAATCAAAGTTCATCTATCAATTGGGATAAACATGGATTCATGTAATAATCTTTTTTCTTTTCATGATTAGGAACCATAAAACTCATTCTTCTCATAAGGATAAATGATATTGATGTTTTAGGTTTATTAGAAAAACTTTTCTTTCAACCATTTTTTAGAATCAAAGTTTCTGTGTCAATTAGGACAAACATGGATTCACTTAATAATCTCCTTTCTTTTCATGTTTGGGCACCTTAAGCTCATTCTGCTCATTGGGATAAATGATATTGATGCTTTGGTTTCGTAAAAAAAGCTTCACCTTCCACCACCTTTAGAATTAAAGTTCATGTGTCAATTAGGACAAACACGGATTCGCATAATAATCTACTTTCTATTTATGATTGGGTGCCATAAACTCATTCTTTTCTCTGGGATAAATGAACTTATGCTTTGGTTTCATAAGAAAAACTTCACTCCCCACCATTTTTTAGAATCAAATTTCATCCATAAATTAGGATAAATATGGATTCACGTAATAATCTCCTTTCTTCTCATGATTGGGCACCATAAACACATTCTCCTCTTTGGGATAAATGATATTGATGCTTTGATAAACTTCATTTCCTACCATTTTTTACAATCAAAGTTCATCTGTGAATTAGGATAAATACGTATTCACATAATATTCTCCTTTTTTTTAATGATTGGGCACCATAAACACATTCTCCTCATTGGGGTAAATGGTATTGATGCTTTGGTTTCATAAGAGAAACTTCACCTCCCACCTTTTTTTAGAATCAAATTTCGTCTATCAATTCGGATAAACACAGATTCATGTAATAATCACTTTTCTTTTAATGATTGGGCACCATAAACACAAACTACACTTTGTATCATTTTTAGAATTAAAGTTCATCCGTTGATTTGGACAAATACAGATTAGCATAATAATCTCCTTTCTTTTCATTATTTGGCACCATAAGCTCATTCTACTCATTGGGATAAATGACATTGATGCTTTGGTTTCATAAAAAAAGCTTCACTTTCCACTATTTTTTAGAATTAAAGTTGAAATGTTAGTTTGGACAAATATGGATTCACACAGTAATCACCTTTCTTTTCATAATTGGGCACCATAAACACAATCTCCTTATTGGGATAAATGATATTGATGCTTTGGTTTCATAAGAAAAACTTCACTTTTTACCATTTTTAGAATTAAGTTTTTTCGCCAATTTGGACAAATATGGATTCACATAATAATTTCCTTTCTTTTCATTATTTGGCACCATAAACTCATTCTACGCATTGGGATAAATGACATTGATTCTTTGGTTTCATGCAAAAAGCTTCAATTTCCTCTATTTTATAGAATTAAAATTCGTATGTCAATTTTGACAAAAAAATTCACGCAATAATCTCTTTTTTTTTCATGATTGGGCACCATAAGCACAATCTCCTTATTAGGATAAATGAAATTGATGCTTTGATTTCATGAGAAACACTTCTCTTCCCACTACTTTTGGAATCAAAGTTTGTCTATCAATTGGGATAAACATGGATTCACGTAATACTCTCTTTTCTTTTCATGATTAGGAGCTATAAACTTATTCTCCTCATTTAGATAAATGACATTGATGCTTTGGTTTCATGAGAAAAGCTTTTCTTTCAACCATTTTTTATAATCAAAGTTAGTGTGTCAATTAGGGCAAACACACATTCACGTAATAATCTCATTTCTTTTCATGATTGGGCACAATAAACACATTCTCCTCATTAGGATAAATACTATTAATGCTTCAGTTTCATAAGAAATACTGCAATGCCTACAATTTTTTAAAATTGAAATTCACCTGTCAATTGGTATAAACACAGATTCACGTAATAATCTCCTTTCTATTCAGGATTGGGCACTATAAACATAATCTTTCCATTGGGATTGATGCTTTGTTTTCATAAGAAAAAATAAACTTCCTACCATTTTTTAAAATCAAATTTCATTTGTCAATTGGGATAAACATGAATTCACATAATAATCTCCTTTCCTTTCCTGATTGGGAACCATATACACATCTCTTTATTGGGATAAATGATATTTATGCATTGGTTTCATAAGAAAGACTTCACTTTCTACCACTTTTTGCAATCAAAATTTATCTATCAATTGGGATAAACATGGATTCACATAATAATCTTCTTTCTTTTCTTGATTGGGCACCATAAACACATTCTCCTCTTTAGGATAAATGATATTGATGCTTTGGTTTCATAAGAAAACTTCACTTTCCATCATTTTTAGAATAAAAATTCATCCATTGATTTGGACAAACACAGATTCACATAATAATCTCTTTTCTTTTCATTATTTGGCAGTATATGCTCATTCTACTCATTGGGATAAATGACATCGATGCTTTGATTTCATACAAAAAGCTTCAATTTCCTCCATTTTATAGAATTAAAATTCTTATGTCAATTTTGACAAACACGGATTCATTCAATAAGAAACACTTTTCTTCCCACCATTTTTGGAATTAAAGTTCATCTATCAATAGGGATAAACATGGATTCATGTAATAATCTCCTTTCTTTTCATGATTAGGAGCCATAAACTTATTCTCCTCATTGGGATAAATGACATTGATGCTTTGGTTTCATGAGAAAACTTTTCTTTCAACCAATTTTTACAATCAAAGTTTGTGTTAACTGGGACAAACATGGATTCGCATAATAATCTTATTTCTTTTCATGTATGAGCACCATAAGCTCGTTCTACTCGTTGGGATAAATGACATTGATGCTTTGGTTTCATAAGAAAAGCTTCACTTCCCACCATTTTTAGATAAAGTTTGGACAAACATAGATTCGCATAATAATCTCTTTCTATTTATGATTGGGTGCCATAAACTCATTCTCCTCATCGAGATAAATGAATTGATCTTTGGTTTCATAAGAAAAACTTCACTTCCCACCATTTTTTAGAATTAAAATTTGTCTTTCAATTAGGATAAACATGGATTCATGTAATAATCTCCTTTCTTTTAATCATTGGGCACGATATACGTATTCTCCTCATTGGGATAAATGATATTGATGCTTCAGTTTCATAAGAAAAACTACATTTCCTACCCATTTTAGAATCAAATTTCATCTGTCAATTAGGGTAAATATGGATGCACGTAATAATCTCCTTTCCTTTCATGATTGGGCGCCATAAACACATTCTCTTCATTAGGATAAACGATATTGATGCTTTGGTTTCATAAGATAAACTTGACTTTCTACCATTTTTAGAATTAAAGTTTGTCCGTTAATTTGGACAAACACGGATTCACATAATAATCTCCTTTTTTTTCATTATTTGGCACCATAAGCTCATTCTACTCATTGGGATAAATGACATTGATGCTTTGGTTTCATACAAAAAGCTTCAATTTCCTCCATTTTATAGAATTAAAATTCATATGTCAATTTTTACAAACATGAATTCACATAATAATCTTCTTTCTTTTAATGATAGGGCACCATAAACACATTCTCCTCATTGGGATAAATGATATTGATGCTTTGGTTTCATAAGAAACACTTCTCTTCCCACCATTTTTGGAATCAAAGTTCGTCTATCAATTAGGATAAACACGGATTCACGTAACAATTTTATGAAACCAAAATTGGGATAAATGTCATTGATGCTTTGGTTTTATAACAAAAGCTGTTCTTTCAACCATTTTTTAGAATCAAAGTTCGCATGTCAATTAGGACAAACATGGATTCGCATAATAAATCTTCTTTCTTTTCATGTTTGAGCACCATAAGCTTGTTCTACTCATTGGGATAAATGACATTGATGCTTTAGTTTCATAAAAAAACTTCACTTCCTAGCATTTTAAGAATTAAAGTTCGAACAAACATGGATTCGCATAATAATCTCCTTTCTATTTATGATTGGTTGCCATAAACTCATTCTCCTCATTGGGATAAATGATTTGATGCTTTGGTTTCACAAGAAAAACTAAACTTCCTACCATTTTTTAGAATCGAATTTCATCTTTCAATTGTGATAACCACGAATTCACATAATAATCTCTTTTTCTTGCCTGATTGGGCACCATAAATACATTCTCCTCATTGTGATAAATGATATTGATGCTTCGGTTTCGTAAGAAAAACCACACTTCCTACCATATTTTACAATCAAAGTTCATTTGTGAATTGGGATAAACATGGATTCACATAATAATCTCCTTTCTTTTCATGATTGGGCACCATAAACATATTCCCCTCATTAGGATAAATGATATTGATGCTTCATTTTCATAAGGAAAACTTCACTTCCTACCATTTTTTAGAATCAAAGTTTGTTTGTGAATTGGGATAAACACGGATTCACATAATAATCTCCTTTCTTTTCATAATTGGGCACCATAAACATAATCTCCTCATAGGGATAAATGGTATTGATGCTTTGGTTTCAAAAGAAAAACTTCATTTTCTACAATTTTTAGAATTAAAGTTCATCTGTCGATTTAGACAAACATGCATAATAATCTCCTTTCTATTTATAATTGGGTCCCATAAACTCATTCTCCTCATAGGGATAAATGAATTAATGCTTTGGTTTCATAAGAGAAACTTCGCTTCCTACCATTTTTTGGAATCAAATTTCATCTATCAGTTGGGATAAATACGGATTCACCCAATAATCTTCTTTCTTTTCACAATTGGGCACCATAAACACATTCTCCTCCTAGGGATAAATGGTATTAATGCTTTTGTTTCAGAAGAATAATTTCAATTTCTACCATTTTTAGAATTAAAGTTCATCCATCAATTTAGACAAACACGGATTCACATAATAATCTCTTTTCTATTTATGATTGGGCGCCATAAACTCATTCTCCTCATTGGGATAAAGGAATTGATGTTTGGTTTCATAAGAAAAACTTTACTTCCCACCATTTTTTAGAATCAAATTTCATCTGTCAATTAGGATAAACACAGATTCATGTAATAGTCTCATTTCTTTTAATGATTGGGCACTATAAACACATTCTCCTCATTAGGTAAATGATATTGATGCTTCAGTTTTAAGAGAAAAACTTTGCTTCCTACCATTTTTTACAATCAAAGTTTGTCTGTGAATTAGGATAAACATGGATTCACATAATAATCTCCTTTCCTTTCATGATTGGGCACCATAAACACAATCTCCTTATTGGGATAAATGATATTGATGCTTTGGTTTCATAAGAAAAACTTCTCTTCGCACCATTTTTAGAATCAAAGTTTGCCTATCAATTGAAATAAACACGGATTCACATAATAATCTCTTTTCTTTTCATGATTAAGAATTATAAACTCATTCTCCTCATTGGGATAAATGGCATTGATGCTTTGGTTTCATAAAAAAGCTTTTCTTTCAACCATTTTTTAGAATGAAATTCTGAGTGTCAATTAGGACAAACATGGATTCACATTATAATCTCATTTCTTTTCATGTTTAGGCACCATAAGCTCATTCTACTCATTGGGGTAAATGACTTTAATGCTTTGGTTTCATGCAAAAAGCTTTACTTGCCACCATTTTATAGAATTAAAGTTCTTATGTTAATTTGGACGGACATGGATTTTTATAGTAATCACCTTTCTTTTCATTATTGGGCACCATAAGCACAATCTCCTTATTCAAATAAATGATATTGATACTTTGGTTTCATCAGAAAAGCTTTTCTTTTGGCCATTTTTTAGAATCAAAGTTCCTGTGTCAATTAGGACAAACATTGATTCGCATAACAATCTCTTTTCCTTTCATTGTGTCAATTAGGACAAAAATGGTTGGGCACCAAAAGCTCGTTCTACTTTTTGGGATAAACAACATTAATGCTTTGATTTCATAAAAAAAGCTTGACTTCCAACCATTTTTAGATTTAAATTTCAGACAAACATGAATTCGCTCCTTTCTATTTATGATTAGGTGCAATAAACTCATTCTGCTCATTGGGATAAATGAATTGATGCTTTGGTTTCACAAGAAAAACTAAACTTTTTACCATTTTTTAGAATCAAATTTCATCTGTCAGTTGTGATAACCATGGATTCACATAATAATCTCCTTTTCTTTCCTGATTGGGCACCATAAATACATTCTCCTTATTGTGATAAATGATATTGATGCTTCAATTTCATAAGAAAAACTATGCTTTCTACCATTTTTTTAATCAAAGTTCATCTGTGAATTGGGATAAACATGGATTCACATAATAATCTCCTTTCTTTTCATAATTGGGCACCATAAACACATTCTTCTTATTGGGATAAATGATATTGATGCTTCATTTTCATAGGAAAAACTTCACTTCCTACCATTTTTTACAATCAAAGTTTGTTTGTGAATTAGGATAAACACGGATTCACATAATAATCTTCTTTCTTTTCACAATTAGGCACCATAAACGCAAACTCCTCATAAGGATAAATGGTATTGATGCTTTGGTTTCAGAAGAAAAACTTCACTTTCTATAATTTTTAGAATTAAAGTTCATCTGTCGATTTGGACAAACACGCATAATAATCTCCTTTCCATTTATGATTGGGCACCATAAACTCATTCTCCTCATTAGGATAAATGAATTAATGCTTTGGTTTCATAAGAGAAACTTCACTTCCCACCATTTTTTGATATCTAATTGGGATAAATACAGATTCACGTAATAATCTTTTTTCTTTTCATAATTGGGCACCATAAACATATTCTCCTCCTAGGGATAAATGGTATTGATGCCTTTGTTTTAGAAGAAAAACTTCACTTTCTACCATTTTTAGAATTAAAGTTCATCCATTAATTTGGACAAACACGGATTTGCATAATAATCTCCTTTATATTTATGATTGGGTGCCATAAACTCATTCTCCTCATTGGGATAAAAGAATTGATGCTTTGGTTTCATAAGAAAAACTTCACTTTCCACCATTTTTTAGAAACAAATTTCATATGTCAATTGGGATAAACACAGATTCACATAATAATCTCCTTTCTTTTAATGATTGGGCACCGCAAACAAATTCTCCTCATTGGGTAAATGATATTGATGCTTCAGTTTTAGAAGAAAAACTTTACTTCCTACCATTTTTTATAATCAAAGTTTGTCTGTGAATTGGGATAAACATGGATTCACATCATAATCTCCTTTCTTTTCATGATTGGGCACCATAAACATAATCTCCTTATTGGGATAAATGATATTGATGCTTTGATTTCATAAGAAAAACGTCTTTCCCACCATTTTTAGAATCAACGTTCATCTATCAATTGGAATAAACATGGATTCACGTAATAATCTCCTTTCTTTTCATGATTAGGAACTATAAACTCATTCTTCTCATTGGGATAAATGACATTAATGTTTTGATTTCATAAGAAAAGCTTTTCTTTCTACCATTTTTTAAAATGAAAGTCCAAGTGTTGATTAGGACAAACACAAATTCATATAATAATCTCATTTCTTTTCATATTTAGGCACCATAAGCTCGTTCTAGTCATTGGGGTAAATGACATTAATGCTTTGGTTTCATGCAAAAAGCTTCACTTTCCACCATTTTATAGAATGAAAGTTCTTATGTTAATTTAGACAAACATGGATTATTACAGTAATCACCTATATTTTCATTATTGGGCACCATAAGCACAATCTCCTCATTCAGATAAATGATATTAATGCTTTGGTTTCTTAAGAAAAGCTTTTCTTTCAACCATTTTTTAGAATCAAAGTTCATGTGTCAATTAGGATAAACATTGATTCGCATAATAATCTCATTTCTTTTCATGTTTGGGCACCAAAAGCTCATTCTACTTGTTGAGATAAATGACATTGATGCTTTGATTTTATAAAAAAAGCTTGACTTCCAACCATTTTTAGAATTAAATTTTGGATAAACATGAATTCACATAATAATCTCCTTTCTATTTATGATTAGGCGCAATAAACTCATTTTGCTCATTAGGATAATTGAATTGATGCTTTGGTTTCATAAGAAAAACTTCACTTCCCACCATTTTTTAGAGTCAAATTTCATCTGTCAATTGTGATAAACATGGATTCACGTAATAATCTCCTTTCATTTAATGATTGGGCGCCATAAACACATTCTCCTCATTGGGATAAATGATATTGATGCTTGGGTTTTATATGAAAAACTTCACTTCCTGCCATTTTTTATAGTCAAAGTTCATCTGTAAATTGGGATCAACATGAATTAACATAATAATCTCTTTTCTTTTCATGATTTGGCACCATAAACACATTCTCCTCATAGGGATAAATGGTATTGATGCTTTGGTTTCATAAGGAAAATTTCACTTTCTACCATTTTTAGAATTAAAGTTCATCCATCGATTTGGACAAACATAGATTCGCATAATAATCTCATTTTTTTCCATTATTTGGCACTATAAGCTCGTTTTACTCATGGGGATAAATGATATTAATGTTTTAGTTTCATACAAATGGCTTCACTTTCCACCGTTTCATAGAATTAAAGTTCACATGTCCATTTGCACAAATACAGATTCACACAGTAATCACCTTTCTTTTCATGATTGGGCACCATAAACACAATCTCCTCATTAGGATAAATGCTATTGATGCTTTGGTATCATAAGAAAAACTTCTCTTCCTACCATTTTTAGAATCAAATTTTATCTGTAAATTGGGGTAAGCACAGATTCACGTAATAATTTTTTCTTTTTTCATGATTGGGTACCATAAACACAATCTATTTATTGGGATATATGATATCGATGTTTGGTTTCATAAGAAAAACTTCTCTTCCCACCATTTTTATAATCAAAGTTCATCTATTAATTGGAATAAACATGGATCCACGTAATAATCTCTTTTCTTTTCATGATTAGAAACTATAAACTTATTCTCCTTATTGGGATAAATGCATTGATGCTTTGGTTTCATAAGAAAAACTTCACTTGCCACCGTTTTTTATAATAAAATTTCATCTTTCAATTAGGATAAACATGGATTCGCGTAATAATCTCCTTTCTTTTCATGATTGGGCACCATAAACACAATCTCCTTACTTGGATATATGATATTAATGGTTGGTTTCATAAAAAAAACTTCTCTTCCCACCATTTTTGGAATAAAAGTTCATTTATCAATTGGAATATGGATTTATGTAATAATCTCATTTTTTTTCACGATTAGGAGCTATAACTCATTCTCCTCATTGGGATAAATGACATTGATGCTTTGGTTTCATTAGAAAAGCTTTCCTTTCAACAATTTTTTAGAATCAAAGTCTGTGTGTCAATTAGGACAAACACGGATTCATATTATAATCTCATTTCTTTTCATGTTTGGGCACCATACGCTCGTTCTATTCATTGGGATCAAAGACATTGATGCTTTGGTTTCATGCAAAAATCTTCACTTTCCACCATTTTATAGAATTAAAGTTCTTCTATCAATTTGGACAAACACAGATCCTCATACTAATCACCTTTCTTTTCATGATTGGGCACCATAAACACAATCTCCTTATTGGGATAAATGATGTTGATGCTATGGTTTCATAAGAAAAACTTAACTTCCTATAATTTTTTAGAATCAAATTTTGCCTATCAATTAGAATAAACACGGATTCACGTAATAATCTCCTTTCTTTTTATGATTGGGCATCATAAACACAATCTCTTTATTGGGATAAATGATATTGATGCTTTGGTTTCATAAGAAAAACTTCTTTTCTCACCAGTTTTGGAATTAAAGTTCGTCAATCAATTGAAAAAAACATGTATTCACATAATAATCTCCTTTCTTTTCATGATTAGGAACTATAAACTCATTCTCCTCTTTGGGATAAATAACTTAGATGCTTTGGTTTCATAAGAAAAGTTTTTCTTTCAACCATTTTTTAGAATGAAAGTCTGAGTGTTGATTAGGACAAACACAGATTCATATAATAATCTTAGTTCTTTTCATGTTTAGGCACCATAAGCTCGTTCTAGTTGTTAGGGTAAATGATATTAATGCTTTGATTTCATGCAAAAAGCTTCACTTTCCACCATTTTATAGAATTAAAGTTCTTATGTTAATTTAGACAAACATGGATTCTTATAGTAATCACCTATCTTTTCATTATTGGGTACCATAAGCACAATCTCCTCATTCAGATAAATGATATTAATGCTTTGGTTTCATAAGAAAAGCTTTTCTTTCAACCATTTTTTAGAATCAAAGTTACTGTGTCAATTAGGGTAAACATTGATTCGCATAATAATCTCATTTCTTTTCATGTTTGGGCACTAAAAGCTCATTCTACTTGTTGGGATAAATGATATTGATGCTTTGATTTCATGCAAAAAGCTTGACTTCCAACCATTTTTAGAATTAAATTTTGGATAAACATGAATTCGCATAATAATCTCCTTTCTATTTATGATTGGGTGCAATAAACTCATTCTGCTCATTGGGATAAATGATTTCATGCTTTGGTTTCATAAGAAAAACTTCACTTCCCACCATTTTTTAGAGTCAAATTTCATCTGTCAATTGAGATAAACATAGATTCACGTAATAATCTCCTTTCATTTAATGATTGGGTGCCATAAACACATTCTCCTCATTGGGATAAATGATATTGATGCTTGGGTTTTATATG
>JBBYHK010007042.1:0-11949 GCA_038382065.1 Adansonia grandidieri | reverse complement strand
AAATTAGAAATCTTGTTATCTACAGAAGTTAAAATCTTATTTGTTCCAGAAAATGATAATCATAAAATTTTAAAAAAATTTATATAAAGATTTAATTATTTAAAAAATTAACTTGTCTATCTAAAGTTAATTTTTGTATGTTTACTTAATTACTTAAAAAATAATAAAAATAATAATAATAATGATAAATTTAAAGATGTTCATAGGCAAACCTAGACTGCAGTATTCTTCACTATTTAAAAGCCAAGTGCTACGCCGACCCAACCTACCCTTTAACTATTATTTTATTATTTAAATAATAAAATAATATTTTATATTCATATTTAAAATATATTTTATAATTAAAAATAATATGCCTATCGACTATATTGGATTGAGCCTATGAATCTAAATAAGTAGCTTCTCCTTCGAATATTTCTACTGGTAATAATTAAATAGTTGCAAGAGAATTCATTAGTGGTTATATATGAGACTTTAAACTTTTGAAACTCTCATGTTTAAATTGTAAAAAGGGAAAAGTTCTAGAATTTATAGAATGAAAGAGAAAATGGTATGAAATATTGAAGCATTTGACATGAATTTGACCCCTCCTATCCTAGCTAGTATTTTTATTAAACTATAAAATAGAAAAAGAAGTACAGCAAGAATGAAGAAAACCTTACAGCAAGAATGAAGAAAACCTAACCTCAATCTTTAGGGTAGGCCTATTCGAGTATAGGATCGAGTTTGAATTTTGTATTTTATAATCGATCAAGTTGAATCGAATTATTATTTATTTAATAAGTAATATTTTTATTTAAATTTAATTAAAAATATATAAATATCAAAGTCAAATGATTTTTTAATTTTTTAATATTTTTTTAACAATGATTCAAGTTTACAAGTTGACTAAATTTAGACCTAAACAAGGAATATAAATTTTTTTTGAGCTGTGGTGGGCCGATAAATGCCTCTAACTTTAGGTAAAAACCTTGAGAATTATGAATAAGAAACCTTGGCATGAGTTCCAAAGACAAAGCTTAATTCTAATGTATTAAAATTTAAATATAATAATTAAATTTTTTTATTAATTAAATTTTTTAAAAATAATTAATTATCTAATTTAAAATAATATTAAAACTCTCGAATCTGGAATTTTGACAACCGTTTTTTCCTTTCACATTTTTTCATCTAATGTCTTGTCGCTCGTCCGGCTGTATATTTTCCTTTAATCCTTTTTTGGCATACACCTTCTTCTATACTCTGTTCACGTACTCTCCGTTATCTTTCATTTGATTTGCATGCACATAAGGGGAACGTCTTAAAAGTTAAAGTAAAATATAGGAGACTTTTCCTATTAACTTAAACTTACAAAATAATTCATCATCCAACTATACGAATGAAAAATCCCTGCATAATTAGAAGCTGCAGTGACCTAAGCCAACCTATCTAGGGATGTTAGAACCATTGAAAAATTTGTGGTCGGTTCCTTTTTCTCAGACCAAAATTTAAGCTTGTCAAAAGATTATTAGTTACTTTGTTTAAACATCGAAAGGACTTAAAAATTAATTCATTTTAAGCGCTTTATATTTTTATACAATTTATATTTATCTAACTTAATTACTATATTTTATATTTTATTTATATAATTAAAAAATTTTATCATTTATTTGATCTAAAAAATTAATAATTAAATACATATAATATAATATTTTTGATTGAATAAATTTTAAATTTTACATCTATAATGAATACGATTATTATTAAATCTTATAATTAATATGTTAAATATCAATGATATACAATATTATAAAAACATATAAAATTAACTAATTTTCTACTTGATCTCTCCTTCCTTTTATATATATATATATATATATATATATATATATACTCATATGATCGCATCGGCGTTTGTGGTTTGTCCGAGTTACCTTATATACGTGCACGCTTCCCCGAAAACGCGATGAAATATTGGAGCATTTGACATTTGATTCGACCCCTCCTCCTACCCTATAGCTAGTATTTCTGTTAAACTATAAAATAAAGACAAAAGTACAGCAAGGATGAAGAAAAACCTGACCTCTGGAAAAGGACCTTAAGAACTAGGAATAAGAAACAAAATAGCTGAAGCTCCGCCACATAGCTTAATTCCAATACTATATAATATGAATGAGAAATCTAGATCTAATTAGAAGCAGTAGTGACCTAAAGAAGAACCTAGCTAGCTAGGGAAAATTTTGCCGTCAGTCCCTCAGAAATCAAGCTTTTTCAAAAGATGATTAGTTGAAAAACATGTTATTTTGTTAAGACTTGAGAGTAACTTTGTACTATTGTAGAAATAGACTATAACTTTGTACTACTTGCAAGGTGGCATGCATGCATTCAACTGTGCACGGCTGCGCGCAATGAAAGAAAATTGGAGCAATTAGCCACAAAGAATGTGCTCTTATGCTGACTAAAAAGGATATTACTAGAAAATATGAAAGAAGTAGAAGAATTTTCAATGTTGAATGAAAATCTTTGCTTGTTAAAGTATGCAATTCAATTACTAATGCTTGAGATCATAGAGAGAAACTTCAACAAATTAGGAACCATAGATAGGAAGTGATGATACTTTTATTGTTGTTTCCTTCATTTTATACATAATTAAGTTTTCGAGTATTACAATTATTTATCGCTCAAATTTGAATAACAATTTTCACCCTTGTTTAACCAAATCTTACTAAACTTATCAACCATCAAAATCGCATTGTTCCTTAAATTTCAGAAACAAATGGAATAATTTGCTTTGCAAAAACCAAAAGAAAACACTAACAATGACAATCAAACCAATTCTTATTCTTTGATTCAATAATAGATGCACATATTCTTTTGTCAAAAACTTGGCTTCAACTACTTTTTCCGAATTTTAAAATAAATTATATGTATATATTTCCATAAGTAACTCATAACTTATACATTTTTAAAATTTGTAACCAAAATTGGAAGTGTATAATAGTAAAAATGTATTTTTTTTTCCCGTTTTGGGATCTAATAATTAGCAACTATGAGATGCAACAAATTAACGTACAAAAAGAGAGGCTCCATCCTAGCTCTCCTAGCTTCCTTTTTTTAATATAATATATTTGATTAAGCTAATCACTAGATTTAATTATTCCATTGTCTTTCATAATTTTTTTATGTGTATTTCATATTTATTTAATGATCAATGGGGAGTGCTTTTCAAGAGCTTTACAAAAAGATATTAAAAAATTATATTTTGTGAATGAAATTGAAAGCTCAAAAAATTCTAATGTATACTAAATTCCAAGTGATATGATGCACATGACAAGATAGGAATCAAACATATATGTATGCAAATGCATGAACTCAAACTTTGATTAGCGGAAAATTTTTCCAAAGATTTCTTATGTTAGGATGGAATGATTTTCTTTGGGGGCAGGTTACATCAAATGAGATCGAGTGCCTTGACACACCAATGTTCATTTTTTGAGAATTCTTTTATTTCTTTTATGTAGGTTTCACATTGACGTTTTTAATTTTATTAATTAATGGTTGTTGAAGCATACTTATCAAAATATATGTAATATTAGATTGAAATTTTAGATTTTTTGGACAAAAATATATATATATATATATATAATCTATGTTCAAATCTTATATGTTTATCTATGACAATTAATTTGAATAGAATTTAAGTTGTTCAAATATCTTTTATTGCCGGTTTTAACAAAACATTTAATTTATAAAATTATAAATTAAAAGTATTCATCAACTGATTTTAAGTAGAAACTTTTAACGAGTTGAACTATCTGTCTAGTTTGAAGGCTCAATTTGGCTCAAATTGAGTTTTGAATAATGTTTTGAAGTTTAGATCTTATTTGATTTGAAACAGAATTTAATGAATAAAAATATTAGTTAATTTTAATCTTAAAATATATTTAAAATTATCAAAATACTAATATTTTAATATATTTTAAAATTTTTGAGCTTTTGACCTAACAAGCTGGGTTGGGTAATTTAATGGAGCCTAAATCTAAATTCAAACTTGACCCAATAAATAATTTGAGGCAAATAAATTTCTAAACAGCTCTAATTTCTAATTATGGTACCTAATGTCAAACTTTAGATATAGCCTAAGATCTCATATTCTTGTTTTGTTTTAAGTGGAAATGACGCATTTGGCTACTTCATTAGGAAATGTCTGGTATGACGTCATGTGTGAATTAGGGCATTTTAATACTATATATATATATATATATATATATATTTCCATTTATTTGGAGAAAAGGGTGTGCCTATTACTGTTATGTCCTGATTCATATTTCTCACAACTTATTAGTTGTATCCCCAAAAATAAATGAATTGAAGCATATATATATATATATATATATATTCTAGAAGTGGTATACTTAGCATTATAAAATTTAGAAACATTAAAAATGATCAATAATTATTTACAAAAAAAATAAACTCACCCATAAAAGTTTTACGAACGAAAATATCATCCCTAACAATTATCTTCTAAATTTATATTTCTAAAAAGTTTTAGGATAACATTCATCACCAATACTATTGAATTATCCATAATACTATTACATTAGGAATAATATTTATCCTCGATATTATTAAATTTAAAATAGAGATGATAATTTTTTAATCATTTTTTTATTTTATCCTTAAATTTTTTTATTTTATAAAGTAGTACGTGGGTGAAAGAGAAAAAAATGTTAAAAATATAAAAAGAGGAAAGTTATTTGGTAGTTATTGATTAAGTATATAATTAATTTTTTTAAAAATATTAATTTTAATTTTCAATTTAAAAATAATAAAAGAAAGAATTATTATATATTTCCGATGTTACATTTTGATTTTTTTTATAATTTTAATGCTATTAATAATGTCCAGTAGTGAGCCCACCAACGTAACTTCCATCAGTGAGCCCACCAATAGGTGGCTTGGATTTTGTCTTTTTATATATCGAATAAATCATAAAAACAGCAGTCCCTAATTTAATTAGGAAGTCATATCTTAAGTAGATTTTCATGGCAAACTTGTACGTGTAGCTCGGTGTAGCTGGGTACATATATATATATATATATATATGACAGTCATGACACATTTAATAATATGTAATGTTTCTTAACAAATTATTATTGTTGATAGCTCTAAGTATAATTAATGTTGATGGACCTACAATTAATTTATATAACTATTTAAAAAAGATTAAGAAGGGGTATTTTAAAATTTTTTTATTGAGCAAAATTTGTTTTGAGTGGAGATGCTTATACTTACTACTAACTCAAATATTCAAAGCATTGAAATATTTAATTTGAAATTTTCTTTTTTTTTTAATGTTGACTTTAGGGTTTAATGAGGATTGATTAATTTTGAAATTTTCATTTTGATTCTCCATATTAAATTTACTAATTAAAAATAGAATAATTTTCGGCAACTGTTTTTTAGACACAATGTGATATTAGATTGTTTAATGAGAAATAGCCCTTTTTTTTATTTCATGATTTTCACTCTATCGATCACAAAATTCAAACTTGTAACTCTATCGATCAAAAGTTATGATTATTATAAGAGTTATATTTGATGCATTAATAGCATATAAACTTCATATGCATGTTAGTAAATTAGAAGTACCATCTCATTAGTGTAAAAGTTATACAATATCATTGCATCAAAAATAAATCCATTTTTTTAAGGGTTTGCATAAGGTTTGAAAAGATTTTCACCCTCAAGTTGAACTATAGTTGAGATCATATCAAAGCGCATATATGTCTTTTACATAAATAAGCTAGTAAAAATAAAGCTAAAAAAACATTGAATTGTTCTAGGCACCTTGATTTGATCGCATGTAAATTATAGTAATTTTATTGGAGAAAACATTATTAATATGAACCAATATCAATTTAGAGTTTACGCTATCAAATCTTATAAATATCCACCCCCGAGATCTTGCAATGGGAAGTAATTACGGGGAAATCAATGGATTTGACTGATGAAAATATTTTTGACAAGTTGGTAACTGAGTTTGACACACATTTTAGTACATTACGTTTGACCTTCCTTTCCCCTACCATAAATACAATATTTGACTTCACTATTTTGTTAGGTCTAATATGGTTAATTTGTTCATATGTTGCAGTAATTGTCAAACAGTTTGCTTCGGGCTGCTCGACAAAACCTTAGGTAGAGATTTGCATTTTCCTTTTATTCTTTATAATGCAAAAAGAAGATTAGTAATTTAGAGACGGAGTGTTTTGCCCAGAGATTTTAACATACACTGCATTTGAGAAAACAAAATCTTTTGAAGGAAAAGATAATTTGATAAGACAGATATGGGGAGCGAAACTTTTTGGAATGAAATGAAATGAAATATCATGCATTAACCATCTCATTTGTTGGTCTGAAAAGTTTGAAGAAATTAAAAACTTTTTATTTTGGGTGATTTCAAAAGAATCATGTGTTAATGCATGGAAAGCAACGAATCGAATCCATCATTTGAATCGATTTAATTGAGAATTGAAAATCGATATGATCAAATGCTATACATAATAATGGATGATGTTTGAATTGCTCTAAAAATAGATTTAATTAGTAAAAAATTGATTTTTTAAAATATTTTTGTAAACGATGATTTTAAACTCATAACTTCTTATAATAACATTAAAAATTATATTATTAATTCAAAATATATATTCTTATCAATTATTTACCATATTTATTAGTTTTTAACATTAAAAATATTTTTTAACATTTAAAATTATTTTAATTCAAATTCATTAATTCAATTAATCCAATTGATTAAATCAATAACCAAAAGTCACTATGATTTAACCTTTGATTGGATTTCTTAACTTTGTGTAAAGGTAACATCTGATGATTTTATGAGACCTTTTTTTATCGTTAAAATTACCCAAAAACATAGAAGAAATAAAAGGGAAAAATGTTCAAGCTGAAAGATCAAAGCATGAACTGAAACTAAGGTAGTTAGTACCATACATGAGTGTACTGTTTTTGTTTTGATACATACACATATCGATATCGATGTGTTTCAGTGTAGCGTTTCGAGTTTATTAAAGTTTGAATATTTTTAATTTATATCTATAAAAAATATTTTTAAATATGAAATAAATAAGATTAAATAAATTTCATATATCAAATATTCATCAATTATATATAATGTTCTAAAAAACTTCATCAAATATAAAAAAATCAATATTAGTTAAGTAGTAAAACTAAAATTTTTTAATGACCGTTAAATTTACTACTAATTATGTCTATCATGTATCAAATTTATGAGTAATTATGTATAATATTCATCATATTTAAGATCAAATATGGTTTAATTTTTTTTATAAACTTATATTATATACTGACTGTTATAACTATTTTCAGCATGCACCATCAAAACAAGATAATACTTACTGATAAAGTCAATGCAGATCAAAATAAAATTAACTATTATCAATATTATTATACATTAAAATTAATATGTACCGATAATACTGTATCGATATCATTATACATTAAAATTAACTATTAATATGTACCGATTGATACTGTACCGATAATACTGCCTGAACTTCAGTCAGAGCAAGGATTGGACCGAATTATGACTGAATACTATGGATCCAAAAGGTCAATCAAATGAGCTGGCCCCAATTAATTCTGGCTACACCACTGCATTACTTCTGCTGATTGTATGATTATAATGTAAGGAAAGGCAAAATTAGTTTGCTGTTTTATATTTTATGGATTTCGTGAAAGAGTTTGTGACCTTGCAGTATCTAATATTATTGCACAAACATAGGCGAGGGAGCAGCTGAGATTTAATCAGATACGTTAAAACTTAAATATAATAATTAAAATTTTTTATTATTTTAAAATTTAAAATAATTAATAATTTAATTTAATATAAATTTAGGGTTTTAGAGTTCGGATTTTGAATTTTTCTTTTAATATTTTTTTTTTCATCAAATGTCTTGTTACAAATTAGTCTTTGCTTAACTTGCACCTTTCTCCTATGCTATTGGTTTACTTGGAAAACAAACATGTTATGAACTTAATTTTTTGTTTTTTTTTTTTTTGGGGGGGGGGGTGATAATTGATCATCTATCTAATTTAACAAATTACATTTGTAATTTCACAAATCTGAGGAAAAAGGCAGAAGCACCTACAAACAGGCCAGGACTTGTTTCTTTAAAAGGGAATGTTTTACATATGATGGGGCAGGTTGGGATTTATATCTTCTTAGCTTTAAGGAGTTTCCAGGTCTTATATAATTGGCATGTTTCTTGCTGTGCAAGGAAATGTAGGTGTCAAGGAAAAAAGGGGAACAAATGAAGAAGAAATTATGATTAATTTCTAGCGAAACATTTATTAAACAAAAAGCTTATCTTGACATTGTGAGCTTGAATTCACTTTTCACTTTTTTTTCCTTCGTTTTTGGCCAACAACTTTTTGCACTAAACCATTATTGTGATAGAAATATTTGATACCTCCAAAGAACTTAATCCCATCGCAATAGCGAAATTTGCTTTTTGTGGAGGGTTCCACACGCATTACTGCTGTCTATATCCTGAAAAATAGAATAAATAAATAAAATGAAAATCATTACAAAATCTTGCAATCCTTAAAAGCTTTTTCTTAGCCTGGAAGGGTTTTCGCAGAACACTTTTGGTGTTGAAAAGTGCCTGCAGTTTACCTGTAATACGAGCTTTGATTCTGAAAAGAAAGTATGTGGGGAAGAAACTTCAATAATTTTTTTACTTTCCTTTATATATACACACACACACACACACACACACTCATTCGATCAAATGGGCTAGTAAATAATTTTCTGCTCTGAAAGCAACTATGATTACTGATCAAATTAATTTTGATAATTACAGATTGTTTCTTTCTCCTAGTTTTGACGTGAAATAACTTAGATTTCTTATAATAGACATGCAAGCAAGCAAGCAACTTATTAATAAGATGTGGGAACGATATGGGAGAAGGAAAGCTAAATGGAATACATAATATATAATTTTAAAAATTGCCATTTAGCTGTCAGGATAAACACATTTTCGCCAAGAAGGAATCATACATTAATTTGTTAATGCAGACTTTAAAAGATGCTTTCATAATTGAACTTAATTTGTCACAATGCACATTTAGTTTTGATTCACTTATTGCAGTACGTTGAATATTAATTAATTTGTAGATGCAAATGCAACCTTGAACGTCAAATTTTTCTGCTTTCAACAGGGAAAATAATTGAGGTTATAGAAATTGAAGAAGAGTGTAATTGAAATCTTGCAACAAACTTGAATAGGTAGGAATATTGCCACATTAATTTTTGTTGTTGGCTTCAAAATCTTATCCTGATATCAATAGGTCAAGCTATAAAGTGATATCGATTTTTTGGCTGTGTAAATGGAGCATAATCCTTTTTTAGAGGGATAAATTAATAGTAGTAATTTCAATAGAATCCGATTAAACCGGTTTTTATAGACACCATCTAAGAATTATTTAATTATCATTTTTTAAAATTATTTTTTTGTATTTAACACATTATTTTTATTGAATTTTAAAAAAATAATTCATTAAATATATTTATTTGTAAATATCATCTTAATCAATGTCATTAAATACTGAACATTTTTTATGTACAAGTTATTTATTCATGACAAAAACAAAGATTTTCATCCACAACAAACAAATGATTGGCATACAGAAATCTAATAAAAAGTATTGCTTAATTAATGCTATAGACATAGGTTAAAGATTATTTAATTATCATTTTAAAAAATTTTTCAATTTAATGCATTACTTCGACTAAATTAAAAGAAAAAACAAAAAGAGGGTAAAGTATTACTAACTTTAAACAATGCCAATAGACACTTATTACTATTTCCTTTAAAAAGTAATAGGGCTCAATTTTTTTATTATGTTTTGTCCAGAAATTCTGCAAGTAAATTACACCAGCTCTGCTGTTTCACATGGTCCAAAAAAGAAACTGAGGGGGATTGGAACAGAGATGAAGCCTATTGCATGAAGATAAATGCAGTTCTACAATTATCTAGATAAGATTAATTTATATCTCTGATAATTGCATGTTGGACATATTGTTTCAAATCTGTAACTTTGAAAAAGGACCTCCAACAACCACAATGCACTAATCAAACATTTGCAATATTAACACTTATCACAATAGAATATATATATATATATATATATATATATATATGAGGAAAAATTATACAACTAATTAAAATGAGTTTCATAGACTTTCATCATTTTTTATATGATTCAAATTTGTCTATTCCAATTATTGTATTTAATTGTCTGTTCACATAAACTATGATATTAAGTTTTGAGTAAACAAAAAATTATTAAGTAATTGTTCATCATAAAAAACTTTCAACCGTTAAATATATATTAGAAAAAGCTATAAAATTTTATTTGATTGAGTAAAAAAAAAAATTAAGTATTCTTAATCAATATGCTTGGAATATCCATTCAATTTAAAATTTAATATGTATGATAAATATAATTATATTATCCAATCTAATGATCAATTTATTAATATATTAATCGTATATAAAATTATAAAAATATATAAATTTAATTTAATTTTATATCTCTCCTATTTATTTATATATTTATATAAGAAGATTATGCAAATCTTCTAAATCTGATAAGGTCAATCCCATGCAAATCTACTAGCAGTCACAATTTCTTGTCAAATATCCAAAACATTCTGATGAATGCAGTCATGGCAGTCAACTCAGAGATCTTTTTTGCAGGAAAGATTTTCCTTTTTCTTTTATGATTTTCATCACCATTCTTATGTATCGTTAAAATTTCCTGTCGGTCCATGTCATGTTTAATGAGGGAAGAATCTGTTATGAATCTTCATTTCTATTTTGTTTTCCAAAAATAAAAGATATTGAAGAAAAAAAAAACCCCTTAATTTTAAAATTGTTGTCTGTCAGGATTCAGAAAACAAATAAAGCAAGTGCTTGATGTTCCCTTGAGCTTTTTCTCTTTTCTTTTTCTTTTTTTTTTTTTCCCTTTTGTCCAACTGAAATGATTTTTAACTAACAGTCTAGCAATCTTCTATCTTACTTTCAGAATCGCTTTCTAAGGACTATATATTAACGATATCCTAAACAAAGAAAACTATACCACAATAAAAGATTGACTCAAACTATTGCTAAAGCACTGAAACAACTATTACTATTTACTGTCAACCCTAATGATTTTCCTTCTTTTAAGTGAGTATATTCAGTCATAATAACTAAACGTACCAAAAGGACCGCGAGTATTACCGTAATTTCTGCTTGTTAATTAAACCTTTACCATAATTTCATAGGCATCAGGAAGAATTTCACTTTTTCTGTTTTTAGCCGCAATATTATTACAGTCATGTTATGAAGATTTGTATTGTATTGTTCACTTTCAATCGAAAATTTCGCTATTTTATCCCCCCAAAAAATACCTTGCAAGCATGAATTTGAATCTCTGCATATCGGATTCCCACAATTCTTTGAGGGAAGATAGCGGCGTTACAAATGCATGATGCAACAATGAGTTAAGCTCCTGGCCTGACTTACATCTAAACTAAAATGAATTAAGCTGCAAACTTCATTCTTGAAAGTGAAGTGAACCCATTTCTTCATGGGGGTTGACCACTGATGCTCCCGTGACTCTTGCAGCCTATAATTTGTTTTATCCAAATGTCATGTCAAACTTAGGTGACTGGTAAATGTTGAGGAGTTTGATATTATGAGGCTAGCTTAGAGGTATGGTGGTGTTTAAATAAGAAACCTTTTCAGATTATTCATTCAATAGACATAGAAAGCAAGGATTATTCAGATAGTTAACAATCTTCAATATAATTCATTAAATTAAAAGATTGGGTTTTGCCAGTAAGCATCTTTAAGGTATTTTTTAAGGTTAGTTAAT
>JBBYHK010007031.1:0-11949 GCA_038382065.1 Adansonia grandidieri | reverse complement strand
AGAAGGAAAAATATTGTAGTTAAGAATTTAAAATTTTATATTGGTATTATTCTCTCAAATCTATTTGTTATTTTTTTTAATTTTGTATCTCTTCCTATTTGTCTAATTTTATACAAAAAATATATTTGAGAAATTGAAATGATAATTCATTTTTTTTTTATGGGTTAATAGTCCTACTTATTTTTAAATTGTTCATTGTCATGCGTTGCAGAAAAATGCATGCAATTTTTGAATTTTTATTCCTTTTTCTCTGCATGGACCAGTTTCAAAGTATATGCCATCGATAAAGAATCGTAGAAAATTTGTATAGAAGTGATAAATTCGTTAATTCATAGCTAGAAAGCATGAGATTACAAATCCCAACAGGCAAAGAGCCTTCTTGGACTTAGCGACATCCAATATAACAGTCTATTTTAGTTAAGATATTTGTTCTTTTTTAACATGAACAAATTTACAACTCAGAACTATTAGTTTTTTACGCTGATTTTACATTTTCCTTGGGATTATGTACTAAGTCTTAATTGCCAAGTAGTAGTTGATATACATATACATATATATATATATATATAGTTTTTGTTTCGATTCGTTTATTTTTTTCTCTTTCCAGCAACAGTTCCAATTATTTTTTATACAATACGAAATCATTGTAATTAATTAAAATAAAAAAATTATCTTATCCATTGGAGTTTAAAAAAATCTACCTAATATTAAAAAATAAAATAACAAAAAATACCACTTATATTTTTATTTTTTGTGCAATTTAAAAATTATATTGTAAAAAAAAAAGTTGAGATACTCTCTATTATTTTTCAATACACCATAAATTGTAAAAATCATGCTTATAAATGGTGCTTAAATTTATATTGGATAATAATAGACAAAAAAATAATTAAGGAAGTTGAATCCAGAAAAAAGACTTTGAAATAAAATCTTATTCATAAAAGGAAAAAAAATATGAAGCAAATAATACAAAATATATAAAATAAAGCGTGCAAAGACCTTGGTTATGCAAACTACATTTTATGGTTAAACTAGTTAATATACATATATATATGCCATAATATTAGTAATATATCTAAACTAAAAGGTAAAAAACTGTAATAAATTAATTGGTTTCCTTTGCAAAATTTTATATTTTGGTTAATTGGTTCATCGGAAACTAAAATGAGTATACTTCTAATCATTTATATTATAAATCATAAGAATTGAAATAAAATATAAATTAATGGAAAGAAAATAATGTACAAAATTATTTCACACTCTAACTTTCCAGCTAACGCTTTGTGCAAGTCATCACTTTAAAAAAAAGATCATTCATTAATTAATTTTTTGTAATTTTATTTCTTTGCAAAAGTTAATGTTTCGGTTAACTAGTTCTATGAAAGTTAAAAGTCTTTACATTTTATTTCTAAACATTCATAACATAAAATAAACATCTGTCGAGATAAAATATAAATTTAAAAGAACGATTGACTTTAATCAGATTGGAGACTCTTTAATGGGTTGGATCATTACTTGCTTCATTTTAATCAGACTGATTTTGTTTTTGTGCGTAAGGAGGCTAATATGCTAGCATGTTCGCTGGCAAAGGTGGGGAGGAATAGGGGAATAGAGGAAATTTGTTTTATGTTTTCTGTTAAGGTTGCTATGGAGGGTAGTTCTATTTTGGGAGGTATTAATGTTTCTTAAATGTCTTGTACTGTCTTTATCTTCACAAAATGTACATTTTTCATTTGATTGAGAAAAAAACAAATAAATAAATAAAAGAAAAATATAAAATTCATGAAACTGGATCGCAACTTTAACTTTTGAGGTTCAAATGTTCGTGCAAGTCATCACTTCACGAAAATATCATCTATTAATTAAGAAAAGTCTTTCTATACATATATATAATTAATTGTAGTTGGAGTTGGAGGAAGTTGATGAAGATGAGAAATCTTGCCTCACAGTTTATTAACCAAGCAAACATAGCCACCATGTAGGATTTTTCCAAGCAGAAATTCCTAGTGAGTAAAGTCTTGAATGAAATAAGAACAAGAAGAAAAGGTACCTAGGAATAGACTTATTTGGCTTCCTTTCTTTATACAAAAGCAATCTTTAGTAGCTCGGATGGATATCCTCAATAAAAGTCAACCAAGGATAGACTCATTGCTAGAGGAATGACTACCGAGGGTAGCTTGTCCTCCGTCATTCTGAACTGGAAACTAGGAATTAATGTTTTTTGAATGGGATTATTCCAAAGCCTTATGGAAGCTATGCCAGATACAAAGACCGATTATGATCTGCCAACAAGAATTTCAATGAGCTACAAACAAACTAAAAGGAAGTCTCTTATTTCAATTGTGTTGCATTTGGCATGGATGCATATTTTATCTAATATGGCAAGCGAGAAACAACAACTCTTTAACAGCACTTAGTCAACCAAATCAGAACTTTTGAGCAAGCTCAAAAAGGCAGTAAAGCTGAGATTACACCTGGCAATTCATGTATTGTGTCAAATTCACGTATTGTGTCATGTCATAATTGTGTTTACAATATTTTACATTTTTATCAATTTTGATACATTAATAATACATATTGTAAGATTTTCAAACATATATTTGTGTAATGTCATGTCCTACTTTTATTGATTTATACGTGTCATATTCGTGTTATCGTATCTAAAATTGCCAGGTCTAGCTGAGATTGTATGGAGCAAGGAAACGAGAATTTCACATTTCATTTATGTCCTAATTTTCAATTGAATAAAGAATTAAAAAAATCGAAATCAATAAAAGAAGAATAAATCAATGGAATTTTTCTTGGGAACTTGAGTAAAGAGTAGACCTTTTTTGGGGGGTTCTAGAATTTAAAAGCGGGAACTCTTTTCTTTATCTTTATTCGTTGTAACTAGTTGAGGTGGATGAGAGAAAGCTTTCATGTCTGATTTTGATTGGGGGATCCCGTAGGGCCCTATCCTAATTTTTCTTTTGCTAGGCCCATTTGCTAGAAAACCTATTTTCTTATGATTACAAGGTACATTTGAATACGAAATTCAATCCTGGAAATATAGTATCCCACTTTTTTTTACTACCCAAGGTTTTGATATATTTCAAAATCGAGAAATTTCTACAAGAGTTGATGCTATCCGAGAACAATTAGCCGATCTAGATTTACAAATTATTATCGATTTTTTTGTTAGAATGAAAAGAATTAGGAGAAGAGGCCTCACAGGTAATGAATGGGGAGATCAAAAAATTGGAAGAAGAAAAGATTTTTTGGTTAGACACATGGAATTGGCTAAGCATTTTATTCGAACAAATATAGAACCAGAATGGATTCATCATTCGAGGGGAAGTAGACTACTCAAGAATTTCACATTTCATTTATGTCCTAATTTAAAAGGATTCATCATTCGTGGGAAACAAAATAATTTTATTCCATAAATTTCAAAATAAATTATTTTAGAAAGACATGGTTCTAAATAACGAAAAACTAAAAAAATTAGAAAAAAAACCTTAAAACCCTAAGAAATAAAACATAAATAATCCTAATTAAGTATTGTTTCTTTCAACTAGTTGCTTGAACCAATATGCTAATAGCTTTGGGTACCTCTTGAGATCATTGTAGTCAACATAAATCAAGCCAAATCTTGAAGTATACCCTAATAGCCATTCAAAGTTGTCGAGCATTAACCAAGAAAAGTAGCCAGTAAAATTAGCTCCTTCATCCATAGTTTTCTTCAATTCCTTCAAGTAGCTTTTATTGAAGTTTACTCTATTGGTATCATATAATGCTTCAAGAAATGTGAGACAAGCAAGGTCATCTATTCCTACCATTAATCAACAAAAAAAAATCAGATTTAAAAACCATTCATTTGCAAAATCAAAACCGAGGGAAAAAATAAGTCTTGAAAAATTTGGTACCTTACCATTTCCAAAGAGAATTATATTAGGGTTTCCATAATGCGCTTTGACATATGTGACAACTTTCTACATGCCCCATGGAACTTTATATAATCATTTAAAGTAAGCCTGCATTTTTTCTAGTTTGATAAGGTTGATGATATAATTGACATAATGGTAATTCTGGTTTTTCAAAGTGATTTAAGTCAAATTGTGAAACATAAAGATTACCTGACGACCAATTGGCACTCCATTACGTTCATCTGTTAATTGTAAAATAGATAAATAGGTAAATTTATATTATGTAAACAACCAAATTTTTAGTGGAAAGAAATAGGGAAAAAGAGATTAGGGCTTACAAGCAAACCCAGCATTCCAATCCTGTTGGCAACTAGTCATAGTGGTTGGAGGCTGATGTGGATCATACATATAGTAAAAAGTGTAATGGTTGAGACCGAGAAGATCAAACGAGTTTTTCATGATTTGCAAGTTATTGCTGCAGTATTTGTTACTACATTGTACAAAATGAAAAATCAATAAGAACCCTATACATGTAGTAAGATTGTCTTTGAACTTACACAGCTTGTCTGTCCAGCAAACCTCTATATCTCTCTTGAAGTGCAAGTGGCATATCGAAATGGTACAAATTTGCATGTGGGGTGATTTTTGCATGGATACCAGAGGTTACATATTTTGTATAATTTACAAAACTACGATTATTGCTATATGTCATTTAGTTTAAGATAGTAAACCCAATTTCCAAAAGATTTCAATAAGATTGTTTCATTATGCTCAACCATATATTTCCTAATATTGAAATTAAATATACAAACCTTTCTCAATCAATCTACTAATAGGCATCTCATTTCCAATTTACCTCACCTGTCTCGTCTACATAAAGTTATGAATATAAACAATTATTTGATAATCATCTTAAATTGTTTAAAGATGTTTATGCAAATAACACACAAGATCGCCCAGTGATATTGGCTATACTTATTTAATTTCATGCTTATAATATGATTATGTTGGCATAAGGATGATAATGGACTAGACATTAGTATGACTAGGTTATGGATGGTTGAATTCTTCTTTTGGTATTTATTTTATTAATAGAATCTACGAACCCTATCTTCTCCTTATGTAAATCCAGTGCCAAGAAGAAAAAACCAAAAAGATCATCAGGACTTGCAAAGACCTTGTATGATATCCCTAAAAATTTAACCAACTAGTTTCCTACAGCTTAAGGAAAATAGATAAATGAAGTCCATAATCATCCTAGTAGATTGTATGCGTTAGATTTACTTTTGTATTTATATATTTGTGACATATGATTGAATAAATGCTAAGCATACTAATCAAACAAAGCAATGAGACCAAAGTTAAATGATTAAAAATCTCTCGTAAAATATTGAGTCATGCTAAAGCATGATTAGATGCCATTGTTCATAACAAGATACCCGAGTTTTGACCACAGGATTTGTTAAGTCACTCAATGTCCTTTCATCTAAATGGTTTGAATTATGAATAATGGATCTTATTCAACTATTGTTGTATGGTTCGGATATGTCAAACTTGACCATATGACTTTAGAGGTGATGGTTAGGTGAAGCTCATATGATGCATTTAGGTAAAGAGTTACCACCTAATTTAGAAGTTGCACAGAAATACAATTGGTAAACCAAGATACCTACCCAGTTAGCTTTTACATGATTTGTTGAGTCACTTAATGTTATGTAAAGGTGAAACAAATGCCTAGCTCATTAAGAAGATTCAAACATTGAACTTCTTGGATTATGGTTGAGGGCTACAATCTTGATACAATAATAAGGACAATTATTAAAGTTCTAAGACCTTACTTAGTGATTTAAATTACGAATTATTAACTACAAAATGTTTTGGTTTATAATGGATATAAACACAACATGACAAATAAACTATCGCTAAGTAGCATATGTGATGCTAATAAGCTTAATGGGCTAGATTTCATTAACTAGCCCACATTGAATGGCATATCCAAGAATAGCACATTAGGTCAAGGGTAGTCTATCAAGTCCATATTGATGACTTTGATTAAACCATATTGTGATGAAGGCTAGTATGACACCTGAACTCCAAAAGGGGCTAGTGGATATTTAAGCTCAAGATATAAACTGAAATGTTAAAGAATTGTTCTATAAGGATAATCATAATAAGAGGTTTAATATCCTTAAGGAATTGTCCCAAGAAAATAGCCTAATCAGGCTTTATATATGATAGGATGTATTTCAAAGACTTAGGCACTTTAGGTAGGTAATGATCCATGCATTGTCCATATCATTTCTTTTAAAGAAAAACAAAGGAAATGATAAAGATTGCCAGGAATATTTTGATATGATCAAAATTAGGAAACTTATAGAAGTTTCAATATTAGAAATACATTGAGATTAATTCACTTCTTCTGGTATATGATGCCTAGAAGATAGTGCTTAAATATGTATGACATATTGTAAGGCCTAAATGAAAGGAGTAGTGAAAATAGACTATATGAAATGGCAACCTTGTTGATATTTGTTACCTTTGAATTTATCTCGATTTTGATATAACGAACCTAAACAAAATTAACTTGTACTCAATTGTTTCCAACTTAGTATTTTTCTTGAAATAAATAGATAAATATTTTGAAGATAAATACTAGGTTAATTTTCACCACCCATTTTCTCAAAAATATATGTTCCAAATGCATATAAATACTTAGAATATTTTTAAGATTAGATTAAGTCACATTCAAGCCAACAAAAATCATTTTATGAAGGATTTTCAATTGATGTATCAACACAATGCATCAAAATATCGATACTATGGTTAAAGCCCTTGAATATATCGATACACATCAGCATGTATTGATACATTATAATAAATATCAATACTCACCCTACAGGCATCGATACATCGCTTGGCAGTAGCTAAGGTTTGGTTGAAATACTCAAATGTATCGAAACAAATGGCACGTATTGATACAGCATGATAAGTATCAATACTTAACTTGATGTATCTTTACAACAACTTGTAATATTCATATTTTTAATTCTTGTATCGATACACTCAGTATTGTATCGTTACAATAGCATGGGTCCAAACGAAAATAAGCATTTATGGAGGCTACAATAGCTCTCCACCAACCTTATTTAATGCCCAACGTTTATAACAATTCCAAGCTATAAATAAAGGTTCATAACAACTAAAGAAGCAAGAGATACCAAGATTAATCAAGCTTGAACAACAAAAGCTCAAAGTTTTCAAATTCTTTATTCTTTTTGTATTCAATTTATATTCTTTCAAGTTTATTTGTATCTCATTCACTTTGTACTTAAATTCCATCGAACACCTACCTACTAGAGGTTTTAATTGTTTGTTAACATTTAATTCATATTACAAAAGGGTTATGTGAAAGTGAGTGAAAACACTTAAGAATTTAGGGTAGAATTTTAAAGGGGTTGGAAGGTTCTATCAAGCCTTAAAAAATAAAGTTGTAAGGTTATACCTTAGCCTCAAGGGTAACAATTTTATTAGTGAATTATGGGAATCACCTTGGCGAAAAAGTGTTAAGAAGAGAGGATATAGTCTCTGAGTTCAAAGACCAAATCTTTATATATTGATTGTTTGTTTCTCTTACCTTTAACTCTCTTTTTAATCTCAATTTACTTTAAATTTTTTTTTGTAAAAGATCAATTTAAGATAATTAAAAAAAAAAGCCAATTCACCCCTTCTTAGTTCAATCATTATATTTAAGCTAACAACATTGATCAAAGCTTTCCTTTTTGATTGATGTTCCTAAAACATAATCATTTACATGCCAATTGAGAATGATCGTTGGCATTTAATGTCATGCTTGGATTCATTCCTCATTATATAAATCATTAGATATAGAAGTTGTTCTATGTAATAGTTTCATTATTCTCAAAGATACACTTGTAATAGTATTGAGAATACTAAATTGCTTATAACCTAAAGGACTTAAATATAGTTTTCGAATCTAATTGCCTTAATCAACACATGTAGTGTTTAATAGGAGGCATTTATGTTTTTTTAAAAGTTAAAAATCATAATTTGACTTAGTGATTAATTGCCATGATCTAAAAAAATGCAATTATTTGGAAGTGTTCCAAACTAGAGAAGATTGTATGTTTATACCCTAAAGGTTATAAATAAACTCTTTTATTTAGGCTCACAAAAGGAGTTGCATTTGGATCATTAGCTTACAAGCAATAAAAAACTCCTAAAAGTTGTTAAAATAACAGTTAAGCCATAAGATTGGGATCTAGGTCTTGTTATGATCCAAATAGTTAGTGACTTTGATAATGAGATTATCATGAATATGTTCAAAGCATATTCTCATAATAGTACTAAAGCTTTATCCAAGTTGAGACACGATTGCTAATAAAAAAAGCTTATCTTTGGATGAGTTAACGATTGGCTTAGAGCAAGTGGGAGATGTTAGTATATACCTTAGAGCCAATCGTATTGGATGAGGCATATAATAGTTAATAATGCAAACTAATCACTTTAGTTAGTGGTTTAAGCTTTTCCTTTATGTTAGTGATGTGATTGACAATCATGCAAACATTAATTAGATAAAGCCCATGAAACAAAATGGCTTTGCAAAGTTAGTAATGAGTTACGATAGTGAGATCCTTATGTATCAAAGCCATGTTTTTAAAAACATTCCTAACCATCGTGTTGTCAAGACGTGTCATTAACAATGCACAAAGACAAGCATATGCTAAGCCTTCATGCATCTGATGCATGTAACTCTTTCATCTCATAGAAGTTGAAGTATAGGATGCTTAAGGATAGATATGGGTGCTTGTTTTGTGGAAACAAGTTTGCTAAACATGGCCTGTATAAAAACTTCATTTGGTATAAGTCACTCAACTATCTATGGAATATGTTCTCATATACTAGTCATGCATATTAGTCCTCAGACTTATGATACCAGGTCATCTTTATGGGGAGTGACATGCTTTGATTACATCATGAATGGGTCAATAAATGGATGCTTATGGTAAGGTGGTTTTGGGAATGGCATGAACTATACGAAGATGGATTAGTGATCCAAAGAGGATTCACCACTGAAGTGGCATCATAGACTTATCTCTTACATTCTTAGCTTTGGTTAATTTGATACAGTCATTGGCTAACGTATGATGAATTTAGGAGAAATTGTTTCTTTAAATTCATAAGGTTAACCGAAAGCTATAGAAACTAATATAAATTGATACATTAGTGGACATTGCATCATGCTCATGGTCTTTCCAGGATATTTGATGAAAGGACCAAAGTATACTAAGAGGTTGGTTACTCAAAGGTTTTTTAAGAGGTTATATTGACTTTTCCTACATACCAAGTAGCCATGATGCTTTGCTAGAGGCCTGTCTTGGTCAATAAATATAAATACACTTAACTGAATAATTATCTTTATGGTCATTATAATGGAAGCCTAATGGGTCACACATAATAAGATGATTTATTAGATTAAAATTAGGATTCAATTAAGTGTGAATTGAATAAAATGTATAATGAGGAAGACTTAATTGAATAAGTTCAAAGAATATGTAAGACATAAATTAGATTTATGAAATCTAATCAGAGATATCTTAATATGGCAATAAAGATAAGTATGTATTATCAATATAATGTATAGTTTTGTAAACATGGTTTTAGGGATATTATTAAATAAAGCTAAATAATTATATTTGAAAAATTGAATAATTATTTGATAATTATTGAATTAATTATTTAATATTGTTTACATGAAGTAAAAGTTGTTTTACTTGGGTTAGAAAATTTAATTATGAATTAAAAAATTTAATTATGAATTAAATTATCTAACATGTAAATTAAGGAGTTGGGCTAAAAGCCCTAATTATCAAGTTAAGAGCGTTTAGTTGTTAACTACTCCAAGTTAGGCTGGCTAATGGGCTAGGCTCATGGAATAGCTATCTTTGGTTTGCTGTTGGGCTAAAATATTAAGAAGTTAATCCTAAGGCCTAATCTTTGACAAGCAAATTAAAATAGTTTTAATTGGGTTCCAAGAAATATTTCAAGTTGGTGCCACCTATACGGCTTGTTTCATAGGTCTAATTTATTCATTAAACAACTTAACCTAGTCCATGAGGCCTATATATACAATATTAAGTCTTTCTGGGAGAAAGGTGGCTATCAAAAAACCCTAAGCAAAAAACCTTAGATCCCCCTAAAAGGCTATTGCGCTAAGTCCCGACTTCTCTAAAGCTCCATCTGCAGTGATTCACGTTCTAGGTGATCTCAAAGTGTTTTGAATCATAGCAAAAGTAGAAAATTTGTTTTCTATCCTAGTGGAATCAATTTGAATAAAAAATTTGGATTTTTGGATTCGTTTATTGGTATATGGGCAAATTAGCTACTTTTCTAAGGGTGTCTTAGTGCAAACATGTTTTCGAGTGATTTGAAATTATTTTTCATCCTAACGAAGGTAGAAAATCAGTTGTCTATCCTTAAAGACTTAATCGAAATTAAAAATTGGGATTTTTGGATTCGTTTGTTGTATCTGTAAAAAATAGCTAATTCCCTACGAAGCCATTTTCTTCTTTCTCTTTGCGTAATAGGTGTGAGAATTTTTCTCGAATCACTTCAGATTTGAACATGTTAACTATATATCTTTTGGTTAAGGCTTGAGAAGCCTTCGTGCAGGGATCAAGATGCTCAGAGTTATGAGTCTCTAAGTAAGTATGATTTTTATTAGTTTTTTTTATGACTATAATTTCGAAATTATGAAATATTTATATTTTATTGAAATTTTATGGTTGGATGTATACTTTATAAAAGGATAATTATTTCTAACACAATTACTAGAAAGTAAAAACTTCATAAGCAGAATTAGTTGGATGACACATGTCTTTAAAGGTATATATAAAAGAATAAAAAGTAAAAAATGCAACATATGTAATCTCACTAACCTCACTTGTGGAGTTTTTGCACTCTACTGGCAGTATATTAAATAATAATCCTTTATAAAAATGCTTATTTAAATTTTTTTAGATTAGTTAAATTTTAAGGAAAGAGCATTTTAATGATTTCAAAATTTGAAATTTATTTACCTATTTTTAATATTAATGAACAAAAATTCCCAATCTTAATTACATGTAATAAAAAAATGAAAAATCTATTTTTATTTTTTGCATATTTTGAAATTTTATTTGGGAATCATCCCTATTTTTTATTGTAAAATAAGTACTACCATTTGTTTAAAATTCATTTAATAAATTTAAAAGTAATGATATTAATTATTTTTTATTATTTTATTACTAAAAAACTAGTTTTAAGCTGTGCCTTGCACGGGATATCAAATTTTATAAAATTTTGATGTAAATAAATTAATAATTCAAAATAATTTAGAATAGAAATAAAAAATGTTTAAACATAACCAATTACGTAACAAATTATAATAAAACGTTTAAAAAACTTGTATGGTATTATTAAAAAAATTAAATAATATGCTTAAATATTACATACCGAATAAGTGAGTAACTATTAAGTTTGTAAAAAGGCAAAATATTTTGATTTTATTATTATTTCATTAACAGCCATATGAAAGCAAAAGCATTATTAATTGGACTTTTACATGGTAATCAATAAAGTATTAATACATATATTACCAAAATTATATATTTTAACTACTTTCCTACCGATGCGATGCGTGAACTAGTTTTTATTTATTTATTTTTACATACATTTATAAATGCATAATCTTTTATATTTTTTAATGTATAATATTAAAGATATTAACACTTTTGATAAAAATTTAACAAAATTATAAACAATGGTTTTTTTAAGAGTTATAAAACAATGGTATTAAGTTAGAAATAAATAAAATTAATTAAAAGGAACACAATTTTAATATAGTAGCTAAAGAAACAATCAAAAGAATGAAATCAACTTTGAGAAAAAAGAAATTATGTTAAAAAAATTGATTTCTTAACATGTAAATCACACAAATAGTTGTAATGAAAAAATCAACTTATTTTTAATTAATTGTGTGAAAATT
>JBBYHK010007020.1:0-11950 GCA_038382065.1 Adansonia grandidieri | reverse complement strand
TTAAACAAACTCAAATCTCTTGATTTTGAAATGAAAATGGTCTTACAATTATTCCCTAAATGTTTGTGCCTTTTTTTGAGTTAATACCTTGAGTGGTATAATCAACGGGCTATTTTATCATCCCAAATTATTCGAGGTCTGTACAAATGAGTTTATGATGCTCGTGCCACTCTTTCCCTTCAGTCATAGATGTTCGAATGTCAATGACTTAAGTTTGGCGTAAAAATAAAAAAAAAGAAATACCCCTGCTTTGCTTTGTCCCCTATTTTTGATTATGGTCAAAATTAAGTTATTTTCTCGAATTTACCTTGAGACATTCAAATGTCTCTGTATCACCCCGATTAGACTCGAGAACATGCTTTGACCTCCTCTAGGCTCGTATGAAGCCACAAACACATTTTACATCTTTACCATCCTCATTCACAATAACTCTTTTCACCAAAAGTTGTCAAAATGTTCACCCGTCTTCTAAATCACAAGATTTTATCAACTTAATTTTTCTAACTCGATTTCTTTAAAGAGTGTTGGATGTGTCACTTTTAGGGATACTCTAACCCCACCTTTCTGAAGGAATACTCTAACCCTATCTTTCAAACTACAATTAGTTTTCTTCTCCTTCTCGGACTTCCATGACTATGTCAAGCAAACCTTGTTTAATCAAGAAACCCAAATGCATCTAAAAAATTATCGATTTAGTTATTTCTAGATAATCGATGCCAATAGCGAGATAAATTCTAATAGTCCACCCATTTTCTTTATCATCGCATTGAATGATCCATGTTATATTATTTCATTTATTGCCTTACTAACATGATTTCTTTGTGATGATTATTTGTATTCATGTTTTAAATCATTTCAAATAAAATAGAAGGTAATGTTCCACGTTGGTATCTCTCAAGTGCCCAAAATGGAACATTCCATTTCCAAAGTAAAATCCATCAATCATTTTTGTCGAAAATCTCTGTATTCCCTACCTCTCCAAGTCGTATATGAGATTAAATCTTTTCATCAAACCTGGATTTGTATTTTTATAATATTCATGCAATAAAAAGGGTTATATCAAAATAGTGATAAGTTAAGATCGAAAGAACCAAAACTGAGATAAGACATAGCTAGTAAGGTACCGATTTCGGGCATCACAAAAAGGTTCATACTTCATCGTGCGTAACCAACTCCTGAACCCAAACAATGAATCTTGGTATTAAGTAGAACACAGGATCGATGTTTTGAGTTTCGTAACTCCAAACATAGGTTTCAATAGGCATCCGATCATGCCTAGCCCAAAATAATCAGTGGTGACTCCAAGCTTCAGCCATTTCATGATGGCCATCTAAGACCAATAAGATGGGCGATTTGTCTTATGGTCCCCTTCACTATACCATAAATTAAGAATCCATGCATTCTCATTCTCATCCAATCGTGAAAGAAAAGTCTCGATCAATAAGACATTTCTAAGTCAAGAAAGTATTTTAAGTCATATGCACACATAGATCCGTAAGGATCCACTCCGGGGTACGTTGCGACAGCTTGGCAACTCCACTGGGGATAGTATAAAGAGTTAGGCCAATAACTAGTCGTGTCTTGCTAGGTTCCTAGATCTTTCAATCTTCGATCATTATTTAACTATGACCCTTTTTTTTGTTTTGTTGACTAATATTTTGTTTGAAATGATTGTCAGCGTTGCTTTTTTTTCGAATAATCATTAGTTTAATAAAAATGGTAATATGGAAGTAAACAAAAAGTTTTGATCATTTCCCCATCACACACCATGCACTTGCATGTGCATTAGTGTCTCGCCAAACTCCATGGTGTGGTTATAACCCAATCATTAGGAGGAAGTGAGCTATCTGCCTTCATGAGTAACCCTTCGCATAGGCATGGCAATAACTTTTTGGATGTAAATTACCTATGTCTCTTGTGAGTAACCCTCCGCATTTGCATAAGGAAATACATCCAATGGATCAAACCCATTCTGCCAAACCTGCGATAGGTCAAGGATCGGGGTCCCTCAACTGCCCTTATTGGATGGAGGAGCAATTCGGATACCTATTTAGGTGTCAACTTGAACCTTATATAGTGAGCCCTACAAGCTAAACCATGTCAAACCATATCGGAATGCTGCTAGAATACTCAAAGATTAGGGTCACTCGAGGAAACATTCCTAACCTTTACTTTTAATTACCATAATTATGTGGGTGACAATCAGTATATAATGGTCACCCATATATGCATTTTTATCATTTATCAAGACATGCCATTGTGCTGCCCGAATGATATCTAACCTTTGTATAAATAAGTGATAGTGAACAAAAACCATCGTTCACAATGTCTTATATTATAAGCCATTATGCTGTCCGAGTTATGGCTTAACGCGCCTCTGCACTAGTGGTAATGAATGAATATTGTTACTGGTCAATTTTTTCCATCAAAATAAAATATAACATCACCTCATGAAGGGCAGATTGCATCTTGGTATGTTGAAATGCTACCCGTTTCTCATCTCACCACCTTGGTTGAGACATGTTATGAATTTTTTTTTGTTTTGATGTTCTTAAATTCTTTATCTCCTTACATCTATCTACTATATGTTCCATTAACTTATTTTCCCTTTGTTTGTGTTTTGGTGCATGCATCATTTCATCATAACCATCATTACTATCATCATTTTGGGATAATTGTTCTGGTTCGGTGTTTAGCAAAGGGCATCATTTATGGAGCAATAACTTATCTCAACTATCGAGTCCTTTGAAAATGTCAGAACATGGTTAAAAGGTTGCCAACGTCAAGACAGGGACATCCTAAAGCCTAACTATTTCTCAGAAATGCATGAAGAGGTCAAGATCGATTTTCATCAGAATGATTGTCGAGAACTGAAGCACATTTGGGATAATTGGGATAGCAACATAAAAGAAGCCTTCACTAAAAAGTATAAGGATATAGCTCTCTTACTTTGAGTTCAGTTGGATGATGGCTTGTTGTGAGCAGCGACACAGTTTTGGAATCCAGCCTACCGATGCTTCACCTTCAACCACTAAGATTTAGTCCCTACCATTGATGAGTACACAACCATGCTTAACATAGAAAAGGCCAAGTTAGATCGAATTTACTGCAAGGCGCTAATGTCTCCTCCATTCAAGAAAAAGTTGAGGTAAATTCTTGGAGTCATAAAAGCATGGGTTAACAGTCATATTAAAGTAAAAGGGAGTAGCGAATACATCTCTTAGGCCAGTTTGAAAGTGGCAATGGTAAATCTTCTGACCAAAAGAAAGCTCAAGATGTCTATGCTCTGGCAATCTACAGGCTCATTATATTCCCAAAGACTTTGGGTTATGCAAAGGCGACAGTCACAGATTTCTTTTCTCGCTTATGTTGCAACATCAACCCTGCTTCTACCATTATCGCTGAGACCATCCACACCCTTAGCTTTTGGACAAGAATAGGGATAGGAAGGTTTATTGGGTGTGCCCCATTGCTCCAGATATGGCTCTTAGGTCATCTTTATGTTAGTAAAGAGAGAGTTAGGCAAAGTTTTTTCTTCAAGATCAATCCTCTTTCCACTGCATTAGAGGAAGAATATCACCAAGATAAGATAGAAAAGCATTGGGTCAAGGAATTACAAAATGTCAAGGAGGAAGAAATCACGTGGAGAGCCCCATGGGTGTTCCCTCAGTCAATTTTGTACAGATGTGGAGACTACACTTGTGTGCCACTCTTGGGATTATAGGGAAATAATAGTTATGTCCTCTTTTGGTGTTGCATCAGTTCCAGTGCCAGCAATTCATCCTATTATTTGAAGACTTGGGACATTAGGATTTTGAATACGAAGAGCCCAGTCATAAAGCAAAAGTCCAGTCAACTTTCCAAGCTTGAAAGAAGATCCATTGTATGGAAAGATACTGGAAAGGAAGCCCCACTATGCCTAGATACAAAGAATGGAGACTCCACCGTATCAATGATCCATTGCCACCACCCAACTCTAGAATACTGCAAATCCTAATAGAGGAACCACCTTATGAGGTCAAGCTACTTAAGAGGGAGTTCGAGCAAGAAAAGGCATCCTCTACTATAGAAATCTCTTGACTTAAAGAGGAAAAAGGCCAGCTAGAGATGGGTATCTATCTTAGGAGTGGTGAAATGGATCGAGTCATTAAAGAAAGGGATTGCTTCAAAGATGACCTTGAAAGCCTGACTAAGGATTATGTGACACTACAAAAAGCTAACAAGTCCATATGTATTGGCAAGACATCAGTCGAATGGGAAGCGAAATTTGCCACTCTCAATCATGAATTGAATTAGCAAAAGGAGGAAGTTAGAACCAGCTAAGAAAAGTTCACGAGGGCATGTGCTCTTGCTTCCACCTACCAATAAAGGAATCAAAGACTTGAGGGGCAAATATGAGATACGAGAGCCACCAAGGTTGAAAATGAAGCCCTCATTCACAGAATCCGGGAGTTAGAACAATCTCTTTAGGATCATCAAGGCATATCAATAAACTAACAAGGGCTTCCAAGCAAAGTGAACTAGATTGGCAAGCGACAATCGAGCAAGCCCATCTAAACTACTAAGAACAACATCAGCACCTTATTCAACAAGTTCAGATGGCTCAATGAGAGGTGGATGACATGATTGAAGTATATCGGTGCATAAGATAGGACATCACACCTGTAGGAGATCATGAGCAATAACTTTTGGGTTTTCTTGATCATGTGATTACACAATGTAATCATGTTCGATACTTTCAGTTGTAATCTTGTCGTAAAAGAAGAAACCCTTTTGTGACTCTATGAACGATGTTATTGATGAAGCTGTTATAAAAATCAATTGTCTCTAATGCATATGCACATTTAATTTCACCATTTTTCATTGCACATTTAATTGCACTTGCATCATTCATTATCTTAACTCGTCATTGCATCATAAATGCTCATCAATAAATACATTTAAAAAAAAGTCTAATACAAAAATTGGGCCATAAAAGTGCAAGGGATTTCGAGATCAATCAGGAACACAAAACCTTACATCACACACCGCTACAACACATGATGCTGTAAGCAAATCATGGAGAGTGATCATGAAGCTTGTATTGAGTGACTTGAGCTAATGGTCAAGGAATCGCAAGACCAAATGCTTCGCTAGCAATACAAAATGCAAAATCAAATTGCAGAACTTATGAGACTAATGACTGCCTCTATGAAAGAAAAAGGGCAAACAAGCACTGCTGAAACAAGGAATGATCTTCCTAATGTTGAAAGTCCCCCTGCTAATAATCCAAAACCTACCCTAGGAGAAACTAGACAAGAATAACAGCCTGCTCTTACACCTACCACTCAGGCTCTACTAGTTATCTACCTTAATCTCGTTGCGATAGGTCAATTTATTCCTAAAAATTAAGGGGTGAATGCAGGAGTCTCATCAGCAAATTTGATAACCTTGACCATAAGGAAACAGAGAAAACAGAAGGTCAAAAGTCCACCATGACTGCAGAAGAAGTGAACAAATTCCAACTACTGAAAAAATGCCTCCAAGCTATTGAAGGGAGTGTCAAGTTTGAAGCTCTTGTTGTACAATCATTGTCTTTGGTGTCCAACCTTATGATTCCCCTAAAATTTAAAGTCCTAGACTTTTAAAAGTTTAATGGAACCACTAACCCTTCTGTCCATATTCAAATCTACCTAGAAAAGATGGTTGGGTATGAGAAAGATGAAAAGCTCCTCATCCATTACTTCTAACATATCCTTATTGGGATAGTAGCTCGATAGTATATCGAGCTAGACAATGTGAAAATCCAATCATGGGCTAACTTGGCTAAGGCCTTTCTAAACCAATACCAGTATGTGTCAGATTGGGCATCGAATCGACTTTCCTTGATGAATTTCGAGAAGAAATCCATTGAAAGCTTTAGGTAATACATCCAAAGGTGGAGAGAGGAAGCAGCCCTAGTCTTGCCTCCCTTTACAGAAAAAGAGATGATAGTAACTTTTATTCGTACCTTACGTGCTCTTTATTACAAGAAGCTCATAGGAAATGCCACCAAGAAATTCGTTGACCTAGTCCTCTGTAGAGAAATGATTGACGCAGCCATTAAGAGTGGTAGAATTGTCAGTCGAGTAAACATTTAGATCAAGCAAAAAGCCTATGGCCAGCAAAAAGAAGGAAGGAGAAGCCAATGCCATAAGTTATGCTAGCTCATCTTAGCTGAAACGACATCAAACACCTGACCCTCACTACCCAAGCACACTGTATTCTCACTTGCCAATTAATGCCATAACCTACAACCTATCCTTTGCAATCCCATCCAATCCACCACAAAGCTACCCTCCATAATGTCACCAAAGTACCAATCAAGCAACTAATAATGCACTTGGCAATCTAGGTGTAAATCAACAAAGACAACATTTTGATCCTATCCCTATAACCTATAAAGATCTCTACCAAACCTTGCTCCAAAATCACTTAGTGGCTCTAATCTATGTCCCAGAAAAGAAGCCGCCATATCTGCCATGGTATAACCCTAACGCCCACTGTGAATACCATGCTAGGGTAGTGAGGCATGGCATTGAGAACTGAATATCTTTCAAATGAAACATGCAAAATTTAATTAACTTAAAAGTCTTGCAATTTGGGATGAACTAGGGACCAAATGCTGCTGCCAATCCTTTACCAAACTATACTGAGCCAGCTGCAAACATGATCGACACTAAGAACAAACATGAAGTAAAGGCAAGCATAGAGGATGTAAGGATGCCAATGTTCTTAGTCTGGCAAACATTGATTCAGGTTGGGTTGCTCAACGCAACAAAAAAATTGGAAGATAATCCCGACAACTTCTGTGACTTCCATACAGTTATAGCTCATACCCTATGAACATGCAAGGAGTTTAGGTCCATGGTTCAAAGAATGATGAATGAAGGCCAGCTAGAATTCTATCATGAGATCACACCTACTGTTGAATCTATCAATATGATAGGAGACGAAACCATAGCTCTACCTTACAGGAGAAATTAACCCCTCATTCTTTATAGCAAGTTAAGTCCCAAGGTCAATTCTTTGACACCTACACAAAAGTTGGTTGTAGAAGTACCTAAACCATTCTCGTATAAATCAACAAAGCTATTCCATGTAAATACGAGAACCAGATAGTGATGATTAGGGAATAAATTCCCTCAACTTCTATAATGGAACTATCAGGATTTAGTCATCTAACTCATAACAGTAGGTGTTACACTCCCTCAGCTCAAGAAAAATATAAGGTTGATGCATCTCTAAGCACTAGTACCTCTCAGGCTCGAGCAAAGAATTTTAAGCTTGAAAAAGTCAAGGAAGCAGTGAATGAAAGAGAAGCCACAAAGTTTCTCAAGTTCATCAAGCACAGTGAATACTGCATTATGGATCAGTTAAGCAAACAACTTACAAAAATTTATGTGCTATCTTTGCTTCTTAATTCAGAGGTTTATTGAAATGCATTACTAAAGGTGCTAAACGAAGCATATGTGCCCCCAGATGTCTCCATAGAAAAGTTGGATCGACTAGTGAAGAACATCATGGTCGATAATTATATCTTATTCACTGATGATGAGATCCCACCCAGAGGCAGGGGCAGTTATAAGGCTCTACATATCACTACCTATTATAAGGGATGCATTTTATAAACAATGGGTTGACCATTAATGTCATGCCTATGACTACATTAAGTAAACTCCCTGTCGATCAATCTAACATCAACAGTAGCCACACTATAGTTCGAGCCTTTGATGGAACGTGTCGTGGAGTAATTAGAAATATCACAATCCAGCTCCAAATAGGCCTATGTACATATGAAGTGGACTTTTAAGTTATGGATATTAATCCTTCTTACAACTGCCTATTAGAAAGGTCATGGATACACTCCGCCAGAGTTAACCTATCCTCTCTCCATCAGAAGCTCAAATTTGTGATAGATGACAAAGTAGTCACTATCGAAGCTGAAGAAGAAATGATCACCACTGCTTTCACCGAGGATATCTACATAGAACCTAATGAAGATGCATGGATTCATCATTCCAATCCTTCGAGTTTGTCAATGCAACATTTATGGGAGAAGGATTACCAATGGTTGAACCCCATCTATCAAAGAGTACCTATTTGAGTTTAAAACTAACTATTAGCAAAGGTTTCTGTGTTGGAAAAGGGCTTGGCAAGAATTTGCAAGGGATGGCCTGAGCCTTACAAGTCACCACTCAAGCCAACAAAAGAGGCTTAGGATTTAAGGCATGCGCACTTAAGAAAGCAGCAAGGAAAGAGGACCTGCAATTAGGAGATTACACGGTCATTAGGTTAAGAGAGGGAGTCAAACCCGATAATGTTTCCATCTCTCCATAAGATATTTCATTTAGGAGGACAAATTGATCGAAGCCAATCGAAAGAGTAAAAGGCAGAGATGTCTTGGTCATCCTAAACAAGGCACTTAATAGCCTTAATCTCTAAGATACCGAACCATAAAATTCGTGTTCTTCCACTAAGACCTGATTTTGATGACGGGGTCACAACAAAAACCGTTACACTTTTTGTGTCCCTTTCATTTAATGTCAAGAAATGAAAACCTACCTGTCCTCGCCCAAGGGTAGATAGGTGTCCTATGTAAAGGGCATTTTTTATCAAACATTATCAATGAAATGACTTTTGCCTATATCATTCCATTTTATGTATCACTTTTCAACCTTTTTGTCTCCATTACTCTTTTGCCTTTATTTTTATCCAAATCCCTTAGTGGTGTATGCCTTTTGCAATGTTTATTTCTTTGCCCTTTCAGGTGTCCTGACTATAAGGACATGGATGGGTTTGATGGGTCCTTGAAGATTAATTTTTAACAATCAATTGGCACTAGTGATTTCGATCATAAAGAAGATTTTGAAGAAAGCTTTGTACCACTAGACCTCTTGCAATTAGTTGAGCAAGAGGAGAAGCAGATCATGCCCCATAAAGACCTAATGGAAGTAATAAATCTAGGTACTCAGGAAGATCGAAAGAAGGTTAAAATTGAAACCCTAATAAAGTTGACAACTAGGACTAAGCTGATAGACCTACTCTGGGAATATCGAGATGTATTCACTTGGTCATACCAAGATATGCCAGGACTGAACACTGATATAGTGGTCCATAAGCTTACCATTAAGCCTAGATGCAAACTAATCCGGCAAAAGTTAAGGAGGATAAAGCCAAAAATGCTCCTCAAAATTAAAAAGAAAGTCAAGAAGCAGTTTGATGCAAGGTTTATTGGAGTAGCCAAATATCCAAAATGGGTTGTCAATATAGTCCTAGTCCCAAAAAAAGATGGTAAGGTACGAATGTGTGTTGATAATCGGGATCTAAATCGAGCTAGTCCCAAGGATAACTTTTCGCTACCCTATATAGACACTTTGGTAGACAACACGGCCAAGAATTCTTTGTTCTCTTTCATGGATGGATTCTCAGGCTACAACCAGATCAAGATGGCACCCAAAGACATAGAGAAAACAACTTTTGTAACTATGTGGAGGACATTTTGCTATAATGTGATGCCCTTTGGACTTAAAAATGTTGAGGCAGCATATCAGCGTGCCATGGTAGCCCTATTCCATGGCATGATGCACAAAGAAATCAAGGTCTATGTTGATGACATGATTGCTAAGTCAATGAAAGAAGATGAGCATGTCACAGACCTTCAGAAACTTTTTGCATGGCTATGAAAATTTGAACTCAAATTGAATCCTGCCAAATGTACCTTTGGAGTCACTTCGGGTAAGCTTTTAGGTTTTATAGTCAACGAGAAAAGGATCAAAGTTGACCTAGACAAAGTCAAAGCCATTTAGGAGATGCCACCACCTCTAACCCAAAAAGAAGTGAGAAGCTTTTTAGGGAGACTAAACTATATTTCTAGATTCATATCCCAGCTCACTGACAAATGTGACCTTATCTTTCAGCTCCTTCGCAAACAAAATCCAAGAGAGTGGAATGAGGCATGTCAAGAAGCCTTTAATAAAGTCAAGCATTATTTGTCAAGTCCACCAGTACTGGTGTCGTCAGTGCCCAGTCGACCTTTAATCCTTTACTTGGCAGTCTTTGACAAGTCTATAGGTTGTGTATTAGGGCAGCATGATGAGTTAGGAAAGAAGGAACAAGCAATCTACTACTTAAGCAAAAAGTTTACGGAATGCGAGTGTAATTACTCTGTAGTCAAGAAGTTATGTTGTGCTTTAGTGTGGACAGCCAAGAGACTTAGGCAGTACATGCTGTATCACACCATGTGGTTGATTGTAAGGCTCGATCGTATCAAGTATCTATGCAAAGCCCTTGCATTGTTAGGAAGGCTAGCCAGATGGCAAGTCCTACTTTTTGAATACGATGTTTCCTATGTTAGTCAAAAGGCCATCAAGGGTAGTGTGATAGCTGACTTTTTAGCAAGTCGGGTGGCAGATGACTATGAACCCTTAAATTTTAACTTCCCAGATGAAGATCTAATATGCATTTCTGAGAATGAAGATGCCTCCAACTAAGATTAATCCTAGAAGATTTATTTTGATTGAGCATCAAATGCTCTAAGACATAGAATTGGGGCAAAATTGATGTCACCCGACGAGAGTCATTATCCGTTCACAGCAAGACTAAATTTTAACTGCACAAATAATATCGTAGAATATGAAGCTTGTGTCATGAGGCTTCAAGCAGCCATCAAGAGGAATATCAAGATATTACATGTGTTTGGTGATTCGACCCTATCATCTACCAATTGAAAGGAGAGTGGCGCGATGCCAAGCTAATGCAGTATGGGAAGCTGATAGTAGAACTAAGAAAGAATTTGATGATATTAGTTTTCGGCACTTACCTCAAGAAAAAAACCAAATAGCTAATGCTTTGGCTACATTATCATCCATGTTTAAAGTCAACCAGGAGTCGGACGTTGCTCTTATCCAAATAAGCATCTACACAACTCCAGTTCATTGTCATAGCATCAAAAAAGAGAAGGATAGCCTATCGTGGCACTATGACATCCTTTGTTACATCAAGGATTAGCAATATCCCAAATAGGCAGCCGAGAATGATAAGAAAATATCAGAAGGCTAGCTATGGGATTTGTTCTCGATGGAAAAATCTTGTATAAAAGGAGCCACGATCAAGTGTTGCTCAGATTCGTTGATACCCCTGAAGCTAAAAAGATCCTAGAAGAAGTTCATGAAGGGATTTGTGGCACGCATGCTAATAGACATTGAATGGCCAAGCAAATCATGACAGCGAGTTACTATTGGTTAACCCTCGAAAGAGACTGCATCAATTATGCCTAAAAATGCCATAAGTGTCAAATCTATGCTGACAAGATCCATGTCCCTCTGATGCCACTTCACGTTATGATAGCCCCATGGCTTCTCTCCATGTGAAGCATGGACGTGATCAGGCCAATCACCCCTAAAGCTTCCAATGGGCATTGTTTTATCCTAGTAGCAATCGACTATTTCACTAAGTGGGTGAAGGCTGCCTCGTATGCTAATGTCACTAGATCAACCGTTTATAGGTTTGTCAAGTGAGACATCATCTATAGATATGGCCTCCCAAACCAAATCATCACAAACAATGCAAGCAATTTAAATAATAAAATGATGCAAGAAGTCTGCCTACAATTCAAGATCTAGCATCATAATTCTGCCCCTTATTACCCAAAGATGAATGGTGTAGTCGAGGTAGCCAACAAAAAACATCAAAGGAATAGTTAAGAAAATGGCTGAGACTTACAAAGACTGGCACGAAAAGCTATTCTTTGCACTTTATGCCTATCGAACCTCAGTTCACACTTCCACAGGTGCTACCCTATTTTCTCTTGTCTATAGGATGGAAGCTGTACTGCCTATCAAAGTTAAGATCCTTTCTCTCAGAGTCTTGATGGAAACTAAACTTGAAGAAGCTGAATGGGTTAAGAACAGATACGACCAGCTCAACCTCA
>JBBYHK010007009.1:0-11950 GCA_038382065.1 Adansonia grandidieri | reverse complement strand
GTTCATTGTCTTCTCCTTGTCTAAATGCATGTTTGATGGCTATCAAAAATTGATTTTCAAAACCTCCCCAAGCCAAGTGTGTTAACCTCAACCAATAAGGATTAGCATGAACTTAGATTTTCCTTAAAGTTAGCAAAATATCTTGGGGAAAATTAAGTTTTCTAGATCTGGAATCTTGGTTAAACGAGCTCAAATCCTTTGATTTTGCTAGCAAAATGGCCTTACACTTGTTCCCGAAATGTTCGTGCCTTGTTTTTGTGTTGAAACCTTGAGTGGTATGATCAACAGGCTATTTCATTGTCCCAAACTACTCTGGGGCTATGCAAATGAGTTTGTGATGCTCATGCCACTCTTTTCCTTCAGTTATGGACATTTGAATGTCAATGACTTGAGTTTAGACTAGTAAACATAGAGAAAATAAGAAATGTCCTCTGCTTTGCTTTGTCCCTTGCTGGCAGCACAACTGTTGCAAATTGAAAAATCACTTTAAAATCCTAAATGATTTTTCATGAATTTTTTGATATTTTTTCTTTCAAAATGTGTTGAATCATCTTTAAAACAATGTCTTATTCACCTTGGATCAGTCCGGATGAAAGAGTTATGATTCTTCAAACCTAGACTGTTTCAAATCCCTAAAGTTAATAAAGTGCATTTTGGTTGGGCCCTTTAGATCCAACTAACGATTTTTCCAAATTCGTCCAACATTTTTCCTAAAAAGTTCATAAAATTCCCTTTCCGAAAAGGTATTATTCACAATTTTTTGACACCAAACAAGTCCGAGGTGATTTTTCAAATTTTGACACAGCTTGTCCCTCATATGCTATGCCAGCAACATAATCAACCCGAACTTGAAAATTTATTTCCCTGGAAAGTGACTTTTTGGGATATTGGGAACATTTTTAGATTGACCCTTGTCAAGTTACCTTCTGACAGTATCTTGTTCATCCTCCAAAGCCTTCAAACCAATCCAAAATAAATTCAGAAAGTGGGATCGCATGATGTTGTCCCTTTTTTTTAGTCATGGTCAAAATTAAGTTGTTTTCTCGAATTTCATCTCGAGACATTCGAATGTCTCTGTATCACCCCGATCAGACTCGAGAACATGCTCTGACCTCCCACAAGCTCGTATCAAGGCACAAACATATTTTATATCTTTACCATCCTCATTCATAATAATTTTTTTTACCAAAAGAAGTCAAAATGCTCATTCATTTTCTAAATCACAATTAAGTTTTCTAACTCGACCTCTCTAAAGAGTGTTAGAAAAGTCACTTTTGGGGATACTCTAACCTTGACCTTTTGAGGGGACACTCCAACCTTGCTCTTCAAATGTGTCAAGACTAAAAAAAATTTTCCTTCGTCAAAATTATTCATCATCCATGGGAATACTCCAACCCCATCTTTTCGAGGGGATACTCTAACCTTGTCTTTCAACTACAATTAAATTTTTCTCCTTCTCAGATTTCCATGAATATGTCAAACAAACCTCATTTAATCAAGAAATCCAGATGCATCTCGAAAATTATCAATTCGGTTATTCCCAAATAATCAATGCCAATTGTGAGATAAATTCCAGTAGTCCATCCCTTTTCTTTATCATTGCATTGAATGATCCATATTATGTCACTTCATTTATTGCCTTACTAACATGATTTCTTTGTGATCATTATTTGCATTCATGTTTTCCAATCATTTCAAGTAAAACTAAAGGTAATATTCCACATGGGTATCTCTTTAGTGCCTAAAGTGGAATATTCCATTTTTCAAAGTAAAATTTAAAGGTCATTTTTATTGAAAATCTCTATATTCCCCATCTCTCCGGGGTGTATATGAGATCAAATCTTTTTCATCAAAACCTGGATTTATATTTCTATAAGATTCATGCATTAAAAGGGGTTATATCAAAATAATGATGAGTTAAGATCGAAAGAATCGAAACTCAGATAAGACATAGCTAGTAAGGTATCGATTTCGGGTGTCATGAAGAGGTTCATGCCTCATCGTGCGTAAGCAACTCCCGAACCTAAAAAATGAATTATGTAGACCATGGGTCAATGTTTTAAGTTTCGTAACTCAAAACATAGGTTTCAATAGGCATCCGGTCATGCCTAGCCTGAAATGATTAGTGGCGACTCCAAGCATTGGCCATTTCATGATGGTTATCTGAGACCAATAAGATAAGCGATTCGTCTTATGGTCCTTTCACTGTATCATAAGTCAAGAATTTGTACTTTCTCATTCTCATCACATCATAAAGGAAAAGTCTTGGTCAAGAAGACATTTCCAAGTTAAAAAAATATTTTAAGTTATATGCCCTAATAAATCTGCGAGGATCCACCCTGAGGTACATTACGACAGCTTGGCTACTCTATTGGGGATTGTATAGAGAGTTAGGCTAATAACTAGCCGTGTCTTGCTAGGTTCCTGATTCTTTCGATCTTCGGTTATTATTTAACTATGACCCTTTTTTTTGATTTTGTCAACTAATCATTTGTTTGGCATGATTGTCAAGATTGTCTTATTTATTAATAATCATTAATTTACTAAAAATGGTAATACGAAAGTAAACAAAAAGGTTTGATCATTTCCCCATCACACATCATGCACTTGCATATGCATTAGTGTCCAGCTAAACTCCATGGCATGCTTATAACCTAATCATTAGGAGGAAATGAGCTATCCGCCTTCATGAGTAACCCTCCACATAGGCATGGCAATAACTTCCTGGATGTAAATTACCTATGTCTCTCGTGAGTAACCCTCCGCATTTGCATAGGGAAATACATCCAGTGAATCAAACCCATTCCGCAAAACCAGTGATGGGTCTAGGATCGAGGTCCTCGACTGTCCTTACCGGATGGAGGAGCAATTCGAATACCTATTTAGGAGTCAACTTAAACCTTATATAGTGAGCCCAACGAGCTAAACCATGTCAAACCATACTGAAACGCTGCTAGAATACCCAAAAATAGGGTCACTTAGGGAAATATTCCTAACTTTTACTCTTAATTACCATAATTATGTAGGTGACAATAAGTATACGATTTTCACCCGAATCTACATTTCTATCATTTATCAAGGCATGCCGTCATGCCGCCTGAACGATGGCTAACCTTGGTAGAAATAAGTGATGGTGAACAAAAATCATCATTCACAATGTTTTATACTGTAAGCCATTATGCTGTCCGAGTCATGGCTTAACGTGCATCCACACTAGTCGGTTATTTTTCCATCAAAATAAAATATTGCATCGGCTCATGAAGGGCAAATTGCATCCTGCCATGTTGAAATGCTGCCCGTTTCTCATCTCACCACCTTGGTTGAGACATGTTATGAATTTTTTGTTCTGATGTTCTTAAATTCTTTATTTCCTTACATTTGTCTCCTATATGTTCCACTAACTTATTTTCCCTTTGTTTCTATTTTGGTGCATGTATCATTTCATCATAAACATCATGACTATCATCATTTTGGGATAATTGTTCTGGTTGGATGTTCAGCAAGGGGCATCATTTATGGAGCAATAGCTTATCTCCACTATCGAGTCCTTTGAAAATGTCAGAACATGGTCAAAAGGTCACCAACATTAAGACGGGGACATCCTAAAGCCCAACTACATCTCAAAAATGCATGAAGAGGTCAAGATCGGTTTCCAGTAGAATGATTGTCAGGAATTGAAGCATATTTAGGATAGTTGGGATAACAACAAGAAAAAAGCCTTTACTAAAAAGTACGGGGATATAGCTCTCTTACTTCGAGTTAAGTTGGATAATGGCTTGTTGCAAGCAACGACACAGTTCTAAAATCTGGCCTACCAATGTTTCACCTTCAACCAATAAGCTTTAGTCCCTACCATTGATGAGTACACAGCTTTGCTCAACATAGAAAGGTCCAAGTCAGATTGGATTTACTGCAAAATGCTAATGCTTCCTCCATTTAAGAAAAGGTTAAGGCAAGTTCATAGGGCCACAGAAGCATGGGTTGATAGTCACGTCAAGGTAAAAGGAAGTAGCGAATGCATTTCTTGGGCTAGCTTGAAAGTGGCCATGTAAATCTTTTTGATCAAAAGAAAGCTTAGAATGTCTATGCTCTAGCAATTATGGGCTTGTTATATTCCCGAAGACTTTGTGTTATGTAGAAGTAGCAGTCACAGATTTTTTTTCTTGCCTATGTCATAACATCAACCCTGCTTCCACCATCATCACTAAACCATCCATGCCCTCATCTTTTGTAAAAGAATGGGAGCAGGAAGGTTTATCGAGTGCACCCCATTGCGCCAGATATGGCTTCTAGGTCATCGCTATGTTAGGAAAGGAAGAGTCAGGCAAAATTTCTTCTTCAAGATCAATCCTCTTTCTATGGCATTAGAGGAAGAATGTCATCAAGATAAGGTAGAAAATCATTGGGTCTAGGAATTATGAAATGTCAAAGAGGAAGAAATCACATAGAGAGCCCCGTGGGTGTCCCTCCAGTCAGTTGTGTATAGATGTGGAGACTACACTTGTGTACCACTTTTAGGAATATAGGAAAATACCAGTTATGCTCCTCTATTGGTATTGCGTCAGTTCCAATGCCAGTAATTCATCCTGTTCTTTGAAGACTTGGGACATTGGGATTTTGAATATAGAGAGCCCAATTATAAAGCGAAAGTCTAGTTAGCTTTCCAACCTTAGAAGAAGATTAAGATACTGGAGAGGATGCCTCACCATGCCTGGATACGAAGAATAAAGACTCTGCCATATCAATGATCCATTGCCACCACCTAACTTTGGGATACTGCAAATCCTAATAGAGGAACCGCCTTCTCAAATCGAGCTACTTAAGAGGGAGTTCGAGTGAGAAAAGGTATCCTTTGCTACAAAAATCTCTTGACTTAAAGAGGAAAAGGGCTAGCTAGAGATGGATATATATCTTAGGAGCGATAAAATAGATCGAGCTGTTAAAGAAAAGGATCGCTTCAAAGATGACCTCGAAAGCCTAACCAAGGATTATGTGATGCTCCAAAAAGCTAACAAGTCTCGACATATTGGCAAGACATCAATTGAATGGGAAGCAAAAGTTACCACTTAATCGCGAGCTAAATCAATAAAAGGAGGAAGTCAGAACCAGTAAAGAAAAGTTTACGAAGGCACATGCTCTTGTTTCTACCTACCACAAAGGAATCAAAGACTCAAGGCTCAAATACAAGATGTGAAAGCCACCAAGGTTGAAAATAAAGTCCTCATTCACAGAATCCAGGAGTTAGAACAGTCTCTCTAAGTTCATCAAGGTCACATCAATGAACTAACAAAGGCTTCCAAGCAACGCGAATTAGAGTGGCAAGCGACAATTGACCAAGCATGTCTAAACTACCAAGAACAACATCAACACTTCACTGAGCAAGTTCAGATGGCTCAACAAGAGGCCAATGACATGATTGAAGCAACTCGGTCCATAAGGTGAGACATCATACCTATTAGAGATCGTGAGCAACAACTCTTGGGTTTTCTTGATCATGTGATTACATAATGTAATCACATTAGATACTTTCAGATGTAATCATGTCGTGAAAGAAAAAAACCTTTTGTGACTCTATGAATGATGTTCTAAGAATCAATTGTCTCTAATGCATATGCATATTTAATTTCACCATTTTTCATTACACTTGCGTCAATCATTCATTGCATTATAAATGCTCATCAATAAATACATTTTTAAATAAAAGTCTAATATGGGAATTGGGCCATAAAAGTATAAGGGATTCTGAGATTAATCAGGAACATGAACATTACATCATGCACCCTTACAACACATGACACTATAAACAAATCATGAAGAGTGATCATGAAGCTCATATTGAACGACTTGAGCTAATGGTTAAGGAATCACAAGACCAGATGCTTTGTCAGCAATAGAAATACAAAATCAAATTGAAAAACTTATGGAACGAATGACCACCTCTATGAAAGAAAAAGGGTAAGCTAGCACTGATCCTCCTAACGTTGAAAGTCCCCTTTCCAATACCCCAGAAACTGCCCAAAGGGAAATTAGACAAGAACAACGGCCTGCTCTTATGCCTACCACTCAGGCTCTGCCAGTTATCTACCTAAATCCCATTATGGTAGGTCAATTCATTCTTGGTACTCAAGAAGTGAATGCAGGAGTTTAATCGGCAGATTTGATAACCTTGGACCATGAGGAACCAGAGAAAATAGAAGGTCAAAAGTCCACCATGACTACGGAAGAAGTGAACAAATTCTAGCTACTAGCTACTAGAAAAATGCCTCCAAGCTATCAAGAGGAGTGAAAAGTTTGGAGCTCTTAATGCACAATCACTGTCTTTGGTGTCCAACCTTGTCATTCCCTTGAAGTTCAAAGTCCTAGAGTTTGAGAAGTTTAATGGAACGACCGATCTTTCTGTCTATGTCCAAATGTACCTACGAAAGATGTCTAGGTACGAGAAAAATGAAAAGCTCTTTATCCATTACCTCCAGCACAGCCTCATTGAGGCAGCAGCTCAGTGGTATATTGAGCTAGACAATATGAAAATCCAATCATGAGCTGACTTGGCTAAGGCTTTTCTAGATCAATACCAGCACGTGTGGGATTGGGCACCAGATTGACTTTCCCTGATGAATTTTGAGAAAAAATCCACTGAAAGTTCAAACAATACACCCAAAGGTGGAGAGAAGAAGCAGCCTTAGTCCAGCCTCCCCTTATGAAAAAAAAAGATGACAGTCACTTTCATTCACACCTTACATGCTCCTTATTATGAGAAGCTTGTAGGGAATGCCACCAAGAAATTCGCAGACTTAGTGCTTTTCGAAAAAATGATCAATGCTACCATTACGAGTGGTAGAATGTCTATCAAGGAAATAGTTGGATCAAGTAAGAAGCCTATTATCGATAAGAAAAAGGAAAGAGAGGCCAATGCCATAATTTATACTAGCTTATCTCAGCTAAAACGGTGTCAAATACCTGACCCTCACTACCTAAGCATGCTGTATTCTCGACGTATCACCATACCCCTTCAGCCAATTAATGCCATAACCTATAACCTATCCAACCCACCACAAAGCTACCCTCCATAAGTTCACCAAAGTACTAATCGAGCAACCAATAATGCACTTGGTAATCGAGGTGAAAATCAACAAAGACAATATTTTAATCCCATCCTTATGACCAATAAGGAGCTCTACCAGACCTTACTCCAAAATCATTTAGTGGCCTTAATCTATGTCCCAAAAAAGAAGCCACCATACCTACAATGGTACAACCCTAACGCCCACTGTGAATACCATGCTGGGGCAGTAGGGCATGACATTGAGAACTGCATATCTTTCAAATGAAATGTGTAAAAGCTAATTAACTCAGAAGTCTTGTAGTTTGGGATAAACCAGGGAGCAAATGTTGTCACCAATCCTTTACCAAACCACACTAAGACGGTTGCAAACATGATCAACATTAAAAACAAATATGAAGTCAAGGCAAGCATAGAGGATGTAAGGATGCCAATGTTCTTGATCTGGCAGGCATTAATTCAGGTCAGGTTGCTCAATGCAACAGAAAAATTAGAAGACAATCCTAACAACTTCGGTGACTTCCACATAGTTGTAGGTCATACCCTACAAACATGCCGGGAGTTTAGGTCCATGGTTCAAAGAATGATGAATGAAGGCTAGATAGAATTCTATCATGAAATCACACCTACTGCTGAATCTATCAACGTGATAAAAGATAAAACCATGTAGCTACCTTACGGGAGAAATCAGAGAAACCGACCCTTTATTTTTTATGGCAAGTCAAGTCCCAAGGCCAATTTTTCAATACCTATACCAAAGTTAGTTGTGGAAGTACCTAAACCATTCCTGTATAAAAGCAACAAAGCTGTCCCATGGAAATACGAGAATCAGGTAGTGATGATTAGAGAACTAACTCCCTTAACTAATGCAATGGAACTATCAGGAGTTAGTCACCTAACCCGTAGCAGTAGGTTTTACGTTTCACCTGCTCAAGAAAAATAGAAGGTTGATGCATCTCCAAGCACTAGTACCACTTAGGCCCAAGTAAAGAATTTTGAGCTCGAGAAAGTTAAAGAAGTAGTAAGTCAAAGAGAAGCCACGGAGTTTCTCAAGTTCATCAAGCATAGTGAATACTGAATTATAGACCAGTTAAGCAAACAACCCATAAAGATTTTTGTTCTATCTCTGCTTTTTAATTCAGAAGTTCACCGAAATGCATTATTGAAAGTGTTAAATGAAGCATATGTGCCACCAAATATCTCCATGGGTAAATTGGATCATCTAGTGAACAACATCATGGCTGATAATTATATCTCCTTCACTGATGATGAGATCCCACCCAGAGGCAAGGGCAGTTATAAAGCTCTGTATATCACTACCCATTATAAGGGACGCATTTTGCCAAAAGTACTCATAGACAATGGGTCAGCCCTTAATGTCATGCCTATGACTACATTAAGCAAATTCCCTGTTGATCAGTCTAACATCAAAAATAGCCATGCCATAGTCTGAGTTTTTGATGGAACATATCATAGAGTAATTGGAAATATCATAATCCAGCTCCAGATGACCTATGTACATATGAAGTGGACTTTCAAGTTATGGATATTAATCCTTCTTACAATTGCCTATTAGGAAGGCCATTGATACACTCTGCCAAAGGCGTCCTATCCTCTCTCCATCAGAAGCTCAAATTTGTGATAGATGACAAAGTAGTCACCATTAGGGTTGAAGAAGAAATGATCACCACTATTTTCACTGAGGATGTCTATGTAGACCTAATGAAGATGCATCGGAGTCACCCTTCCAATCCTTCAAGTTTGTTAATGCAACATTTGTGGGAGAAAAATTGCCAATAGTTGAACCCTACCTATCAAAGAGTACCCACTCAGGTTTAAAAATGACTGTTGGCAAAGGTTCCTATGCTAGAAAAGGGCTTGGCAAGAATCTACAAGGGATAGCTCGAGCCTTACAAGTCACCACTCAAGCCAGCAAAAGAGGCTTAGGATTCAAAGCCAATACATATTCAAGAAAATAGCAAGAAAAGAGGATTTGCAACCAGAAGATGACACGATCATTGGGTTTAGAAGGAAAATCAAAGCCTACAATGTTTTCATCTCTCCATGAGATATTTTGTTTGAGAAGATAAACCGATCCAAGCCAACCAGAAGAGCAAAAGGCTAAAAGATGTCTTGGTTATCTTAAACAGAGCACTTAACAACCTTTATCTCTAAGATATTGAGCCATAAAATTCATGTCCTTCCACTAAGACCTAATTTTGATGATAAGGTCATGACAGAAGCCTCTGTACTTTTCCTGTCCCTTTCATGTAACATCAAAAAAGGAAAACCTACATGCCCTCACCCAAAAGCAGATAGGTGTCTTATGTAAAGGGCATTTTTTATTAAACATTATCAATGAAATGATTTTTGCATATATCATTCCATATTGTGCATCACTTCTTAACCTTTTTGTCTCCATTACTCTTTTACCTTTGTTTTTACCCAAATCCCTTGATTATGTGCCTTTTGCAATGTTTATTTTTTTACCCTTTTAGGTGTCCTGACGACAGTGATATGGATGTGTCCAATAGGTTGCTGAAGATTAATTTTGAATAGTCAATTTGCACTAGTAAAGTTGATCCTGAAGAGGATTTCAAAGAGAACTCCGTACCAACAGACCTCTTATGATTAGTTGAGCAAGAGGAGAAACAGATCATGCCCTATAAAGACCTAATGAAAGTAATAAATCTGGGTACTCATCGAAAGGAGGTTAAAATCGAAACCTTAATAAAGTCAATGACTAAGACCAAGTTGATAGAATTACCCTAGGAATATCGGGATGTATTAGCTTGGTCATATCAAGACATGCTCGGACTGGACACTAATATAGTGGCCCGCAAGCTTCCTATCAAGCTCGGATGCAAACTGATCTGGCAAAAGTTAAGGAGGATGAAATCAAAAATGCTTCTTAAAATTAAAGAGTAAGTGAACAAGTAGTTTGATGCAAGGTTTATTGGAGTGGCCAAATATCCAAAATGGGCTGCCAATATAGTCCTAATCCTAAAGAAAGATGACAAAGTACGAATATGTATTGATTATCGAGATCTGAATCGAGCTAGTCCAAAGAATAACTTCCTGCTATCCCAATCAACACTTTGGTAGACAACATGACCAAGAATTCTCTTTTCACTTTCATGGATGGATTTTTAGGCTACAACCAGATCAAGATGGCACCCAAGGACATAGAGAGAACAACTTTTGTATCCATGTAAGGGACATTCTGCTTTAATGTCATGCCTTTCAGACTCAAAAATGCTGGGGTAGCATATCAGTGAGCCATGGTAACCCTGTTCCATGACATGATGCATAAAGAAATTGAAGTCTACGCTGATGATATGATTGCCAAGTCAATGAAAGAGGATGAACATGTCATAGACCTTCAAAAACTTTTTGAACAGCTATGAAAATTTTAACTAAAATTAAATCCTATTAAATGCAGCTTTGGAGTCACTTCGGGCAAGCTTCTAGGCTTTATTGTTAGTGAAAAAGGCATTGAAGTTGACCCAAACAAAGTCAAAGCCATTCAAGATATGCCACCACCTCAAACCTAAAAGGAAGTGAGAAGCTTTTTGGGGAGACTAAACTACATTGCTAGATTCATATCCTAGCTCACTGGCAAATGCGATCCTATCTTTCAGGTTTTTCGCAAACAAAATTTGGGAGAATGGAATAAGACATATCAAGAAGCCTTTGATAAAGTCAAACATTATTTGTCAAGCCTGCCCGTGCTAGTACCGGTTAACCTTTAATCCTTTACTTGGTAGTCTTTAACAAGTCTATGGGTTGTCTATAGGGCAGCATGATAAGTCAAGAAAGAAAGAATAAGCAATCTACTACTTAAGCAAAACGTTCATGAATGAGAGTGTAATTACTCTGAGAAATTATGTTGTGCATTAGTGTGGACAGCCAAGAGACTCAGGCAGTGCATGCTGTAGCACAACACATGGTTGATTACAAGGCTTGCTCCTATCAAGTATCTATACGAAGGCCCCGACTATCAGGAAGGCTAGCTAGATGGCAAGTCCTACTTTCTGAATACGACATTGCCTATGTTAGTCAAAAAGCCATAAAAGAGAGTGCGATAGCTAACTTTTTGGCAATTCGAGCGGTAGATGACTATGAAACCTTAAATTTTGACTTTCCAGATGAAGATCTAATATGCATTTCTAAAATAAGGATGCCTTCAACTAAGATCAATCCTAGAAGATGCATTTTGATAGAGCATCAAATGCTTTAGGACATGGAATTGGGGCAATATTGATGTCAACCGATGGGAGTCATTACCCATTCACAGCAAGGCTAAATTTTGATTGCATAAATAACATCGCAAAACATGAAGCTTATGCCATGAGGCTTCAAGCAACCATTGAGAAGAGTGTCAAGACATTACAGGTATTCGACAATTCGACCCTAGTCATCTACCAATTAAAAGGGGAATGGCAAACTCGCGATGCCAAGCTAATGAATTTTGGGAAGCTGATAGTAGAGCTCAAGAAAAAAATTGATGATATTAGTTTTTGACATTTACCTCAAGAAGAAAACCAAATAGCTGATGCTTTGGCTACCTTATCATTCATGTTTAAAGTCAACCAAGAGTCAGACATTGCTCCCATCCAGATGAGCATCTACAGAACTCCAGTTCATTGTTGTAGTGTCAAAAAAGAGAAGGATGGCCTACCATGGTACTATGACATCCTTTATTACATCAAGGATCAGTAATATCCCAACATACAATCGAGACTGATAAAAGGACTATCAGAAGGCTGGCTATGGGATTTATTCTCAATGGAAAAATCTTATACAAAAAGAGTCATGATCAAGTATTGCTTAGATGCATTGACACTCTTGAAGCCAAAAAGATCCTAGAAGAAGTTCATGAAAGGATTT